>LKNJ01002141.1:57014-94275 GCA_002120245.1 Maccullochella peelii | reverse complement strand
TTACAATAGTCCACTCTGCTGGAAATAAAGGCATGCATGAGTTTCTCTAAGTCAGGCCACTGAGAGAGGAGAGGAGTTGACATGCATCAAATTTCACGTCTTAACACTTGACCACTGCGCCGCCCCAGAAAATATGACAACAAATTGCAACTGCCACTGAAGATTTGTTTCGCTTTGCACTGGTGTTGATGGCCCGTGAGGAAAAAAGGTGCAGTGGTGACACAAAAACTACAGTTAGGCCTGTCTGTCACAATAACTACTTTTGTTGGATGATATATTGGCCCAGAAATAACTGCGATAAACAATATTATTGTCATGCAGTAGTCATGTTATATCAGATTTACTGTAATTGCAAGCATCCAACTGGGGAAAAAAGTCTCCATCCTTGTTGAAGTTATTAGCTGGACACTTTATTTCAACACAGGTGGCAGTCATGACATCATTCCTACCTTTGTTCTTTCTTTCTTTGGAAGACGGTAACATCAGTTCACTGTGAAATGCATCATGATAAGGAGTCACGTGTCACAGCCGTTGAACGTCCACTTGACATTTTGGAAAAGAGGCTTCTAGTCAGTTAAAGTGAACTTTTTTTAAGCTGTTTTAGCAAGTTGTCATCACATTTCTTTTCCCAAACTCGTAGGAAATGACTATAGTCAGGTGAAGACAGCAGCACTCTGAAGTAGTCCTCAGATCAGAAGAAAAAAAAGCTGTTTTTGCAGTTAGGGGTCTCCCATAAATCCTGTCTGCGGCCACATGCCTTTGATTCGGTGTATAAACATGTTCCTGAAGAAGAAGGTTGGGCGTTTCTCAGTAAACTGTTAAACTGCAGCAGTAAATTATTTCCTCTTGCAGTCAGTGGGGCTTTGTTTACAGTGGAGATTGACTCCCTGGTGACACCATTGATCTTATCTGCTGCAGTTAAAGCTACTGTGCTCATGAAGGCCTGCTGTCAGCACACCACATGGGGAGTGTTTTTAATATGAGGCTGCGTTTTTGCAGGAGGAGGCCGTATTTCAACATCCCACATTAATTATAGAGAGAAAATACCTGTAATCAACACATAGATGATTGAGTGAATGTGTAATGATTTTCTGTTTTATCGTGATAAAAGCTTTTGCTGATACTTTTATGTCTTTTATGTTTGATGTATGAAAATCTGCCATTGTTAGTACAGTGAACGATGTACACAGTGTTTGGCTGGGTGACTTTAGTCCTCATCCGCGTGCTGTGGTGAAGTCGGCTTGACAATGGCCCTGCACCCTCTCAGGTTTCAGTTTCCACAAAGTGAGGGGCAGATCACCATGGCAACGCAGTCCACAGGTTCCTTGACCAATCCTATGTTCCCCCTCAGGAGTTTAGAGCACAAGGCCACTTCCTCTGCCAGGCGCCTGTGATCGAAGGATGGGGGAATGAAGCATGTATCAGGCTAAAGACAAATATCACAATTTTTTTATTATTTTTTTAAGTGCTTTGTTTTTCCTCTGTAAGACGAGAGTATTCATTCACAACATACTACGCTGGACGAGATTCGGATGTTTTTTCCAGTTATCAGTCTCACGCCTGTTTGACAAACAAGATAGGGTTCAGTTTTAATCCATAATGCAATCTACTCTGATTGAGTAAAGCCGGATTTATACTCCTGCCGTAGATACCTACCCACTAATGTAGCTGTAATATAGACTTGTGAATACTGTCCTGTTGTGAGGGAATAGTGCTTTGTTGACATAAAAATGTTGTAAATGCTTCATCAAAGCAGTAACATGATTGGGATTGTGTTATGTTTATTGGTGCCTATGTTATAGCTCTCTAATCTTGTTATTGTTTAAAAATGTCATATGTATTTTATTTACTGGAGTGTCTTAATACGGTCTGCTGACTGTTTAAATAAAGTGACAGTACAAACCTGTAGATGGGTAATCATCCCAGCAGCAGTCATGAGCACCTGTTTAATCACGTTGCAATCATTTCATCCGAGGAGTCATGTACAATGACACCCTTAATTCCTGGATGGATCAAAAACTAGCCTCAAAAGATGGCCACGTGCCACTGAGATGTTTTATCAACGAACCAGTTTAACAAGGAAGTCTGAAGCCTGTTTTGTTTATTCAAATGAGGTCATGGTGCTTGCTCTTTTAATATCTGGGTTTAACATTTGAGTTGTTAGGACACAAGGCAACAGTTTTGTTTGTAGTTGAGATACTGTAACAGGTAGTATGTTTGCATCCCCAAAATAACATTTATTATATATTAAACCAGTCGCAATGAAATTATATAGTTAAATACAGAACTTCATCTTCCAGTCATATGGACCCTGCCTCTGTTAGCAGGCTCGGTAACTGCTACCCAGCTAGTCAGCTAGCTCCCGTTAGCTAGCGTAACATCAGTGCTAATTGTGAATTAGCTAACTAGCTGCTGTTGTAAATAAATACAGATCAAATAAGTAGCCTCTCCTTGTAGTTAAAAGACGTTAGCTAACTTAGCTTGTTTGCTTTTCTCTTTGGTTGCTCAGCTAATGGGAGCTACCTGGTTAGCAGACACGGACTAGGATAAGACCTCTATGAAATAGACTTGTCAAAAATTGCTTTTAAAAGTAAAAATTGTTACATAAAAATACGAAGTCAACAAAAAGAACATTTTGGTGGTTTATTAATATATTTTTACTGGATTTATTCATACGATCATTTATTTTCAAACCAAAGCTTCTCATTTGTAGCAGGCAATCATTGATTTTACCTGCTGAAATGACAGATGTCACTGGCAGATTTTTATCAACAGTGACTGATGTTAATTCCACAAGTTGACCAAACAACAAAATGAGCTACTGTTGTCTTTTAAATGTGCTCTCTGCAAACTGAAGTTTCTACCGTATATGCTCAGCAAAAGATGGTTTGATATTTGAAACAATATAAAGTGCACTGTAGTTTCTACCTAAAGTGTGTGTGTGTGTGTGTGTGTGTGTGTGTGTGTGTGTGTGTGTGTGTGTCTCCGGCTGACTGGTCTGGAGTTGCAGAGTGATGGGGATCACTTTTCCAATGAGCTCATATTTGGAAGACATTTTAAACAAAAACAGTCATGTCGGCATAATGTTCCCTTGTCAGATTTTGAACCCCAGATAATAGTAAAATGTTTTTTTTGACAGTACCACTTTATCTGTTTTTCATTGCTGCTACAGCTACCCTCCCTTCCTCTCTCATCTAGCTGTTTTGCATATTCAGTGACATCTGCCACCAGACCTCTCCACCGGCAAATGCTGATTGTTCCTGCTCTCCAGTGTCGCTGAAATAATAGCAGAGCACGGGTCACCACTCGAGTCAATATTTGTTCATGGACAGCGCCTTCTGGGCAGTGGCTGTCTGTTTATTAGAGGCGGTTAGTGATGTTAGAATTCCTAATAAAGACTCATGAGGATGATCTAAGTTTTAAGTGTTAACCTGTCTGCATGCCACAGGTGACAAATCATCACTGTGAGAAGAAGAACCAGTGTGTGAGGGTAAAGAAATTATGTTTTAATTATAGAATGAAAAGAAAGTTAATAGTATCCACAGTCTGGCTGTCTGAGTATTACTATTAATAAGCTAAAATATTTTCATCCCCCCAAATATTTTACAAATGAAGTAGAATTTCCATTACCGTCAAATTAAGTTTACTTGAAAGATGGCAGTATGTTGCTCAGAAAGTCATATTTTGCAGTTGGCTATAGCAGCTTAAATTGCAGAATAGTGGACAAAAAAGATGATCTCTTCAACGCTGTAAACTAATTTCAAACTCAAACCAGGGACGTTGCGGTTGCTTGGTATGCATCTTTTGCCACCAGACCCCCACCATTTTAAGCTATAATACTGCTCAGTACATATACCTGTTTAAGGCTCCTGTGTATTTGTCTTTTTTAGTTACCAGTACTGAGCCTCCAAGGATTGTGACGAATTATTGAACTGATTGATGGATGTCGAGCAGCAGTTGCAATTTTATACATTGCCCAGCCAAACCTGTCATTGAAGTGCACTTCTACATCCAACAAATGATCTAATTCACTTAAAACTACACTATTTTTATTGATTAAATCGTCATGACAGTAGCTGTAAGTAAGATAAAACCTTTATTGACACTCATTTAAGTTACGTGCCAGAATAGCAGCTTTGTAATGAACCTCTTTGGTATTCACCTGGGTGCATTGTTTACACAGTAACTTTCTATGAAGGTCCATAAAATTGATTCCATTATTGCAGCAATTTGTTTTCCCTCCGGCTACTGAAACAAATATATAATTTTGATCTACTTCTGAAGTTTTCACTTCGCAGAATAAATGCCCAAATCTTTGCCAAGTGAATACTCAATAGAGCTGTAGTAGAGAAGTAACACACAGTCACTGCAGCCAAACTTAACTGTTTTTAGCAGGCCAAAAGGAAAACGAAAGCACAAAATGTCAAAAATAAGATTAAAATACCAGAAGTTATGTGAGCATATTTCTTACACTGCAACAGATATGACACATTTAGTAGTTTAAAGTGTGGGAATCTGGTGCACTGAGAATATGTGGTCCCTGTTTAGAGCTGTCAATACAAGCTTGAAAAAACACTTTTGGCTAGCAAAACATGAGTTTTCATGAGCGATAGCCCCTCTGAATCATTCCCAAACGTGACATTGAAAATTCCCAGAATACCCTGGGAGTTAATCCCTTTTGTTCGCCGGGAGGATCCCCACTTCCACCAAAACAGAGGGCAGCCATAATGCCACAGTGTTTACAGTGGAATGTTACTGCTATTGTTCACCACGATGACTCCCACTGGGAAGACCCCTCCTCACCCCCTCACCCCTTCACTGCCAGCACAATACAATGCATTCTACCCATGAAAGCATGCTACTGTTTTCGTAGCCTTTGACCCCGTGACCGCGAGCCGAGGCCAAGATAATGAAAAGGATGACACGGAAGTCATTAGTTAGTCCCACAGTTAATACAGCTTCCTCTCTGCGACGGCAGACGGCTGGGAATCCTCACTTTGATTTATTTTTTTAATACAAAACTCTTTCTAAAGATACTGGAGTGAGATTTCATATTTTGTGTACAAATCTGCATTTTTAAATGATGTTTATGAAGACAACTGAAGGAAATCTATGAAGATATAACATTTTCATGTTAACAAATTACTCTGTAATCCCTTTTGGTATAACACAAGAAACAAAATGTACATTGAAGTTATGAAAGTTTTTATCTTGAATCTTATGATTATATTCATTATTGATTAATCTGCTTATTATTTTCTCGATTATGGCTTTAGTCTATGAAATATTAATAGCAGAAAAATGGCACTCACAATTTCTCCGTGCCCGAGATGATGTCTTCAGTATGCTTGTTTTGTTCGACTAACAGTCCAAAACCTTAAGATATAAAATTCACTGTCATATACGACAAAGAAAAACAGCAAATCGTAACATTTGAGAAGCTGGAACCAGAAAATGACGATTAATCAATTATCAAAATAGTTGCGTGTAACCTTTTTATATAGCAAAATAGTAATTTTTTTCAGTTTAAGCGTTTAGTCTATAAAACGTCCAAAAAAGTTTGTTCAAAATCCAAAGATATTTAATTAACAATTAAGAGAAAAGCAGCAAATCCTCCCTCATGAGGACATGGAACCAGAGAATGATTGTTTGTGCTTGCTATATGACTTAAGCAATTCATTTTCTGTTGATCAACTAATTTATTAATTGACTAATCGTTTCAGCAGCACTGATATACACTTGGCTCACTTTTCTGTAAAATTGCACATTGTGAAGAGAGGAATAACAGTAATAAGGATGAGACATCAATATGAACTCTTGGGCTCTTGTAATCACATAGAAACTTGTAAAACTAAGAATTTACTTAATACAGAAATTAAATATCTTCATGTTCTGTTGAATTAAGCACTTTTCCTGCACATAAGTAGGTGTTTCAGGAACTTAAACAACACATAAGCATCAATTCAAACGTAAAAAAACCCCACCTTCCAGTGTGTCCTGGATCAGCTGTGATTGGTACATTTTAGGGTTTTGTTTTGAATGTTGTCTAGCTGAGGTGGTAGATCCTGACTCATGTCATCATCTGGACAATTTAGTCAGTAAACAAATACCCACACTGGCATTTGCTGTGTGAAATAGTGCCTCTGCCCGTTTTATTTCATAAAAGTATTCATTTCTGTATGACGTCAGCTATGAAACATCACAGGAAACCTTGAGTTGTCAATGTATCATTATATGAAGTGGTTAATTACACATGTGGTATGTCAAAAGTCTTTTACGCACTCTTTCTGTTGTCTTTCTTCACCTGGCGTAGCTTGGCCTCTCTCTGAGCCATTGAACACCCATTTGCTGTTTTAACGACTTCCTGAAGCTGTTGAAGTTTACTGTATGAAGACGGGGAGTCTCTTGAAGAATGGAAACTGCCCAAGTGTCTGTCAGGCCGTCAGCGTTGATGGACACGCCTCTCAGAGATTGTTTGAGTGTAAGGTGATGCAGTGTTTTTCCGTGTGTGTGTGTGTGTGCAAGGCCAGGTATTATACCTTTTTGTATGGACCGAAATGTGCCAGCAGAGTGGAGTATCGAAAAATACCAAGTACCAAAAGCTGGGGAAAAAACCTATAGGCAATTGTATCTTAAAAAATGTAAGTAAAACCCAGCTCTTTGTTTGGCTTTTGTCTTCTTGACAGGGGTTCCAGTGCTAGATTTGTTTTAATCTTGTTAATCATATGAAGTACTTTGTTTTTAATCTTAAATGTTTGCTCCAAAGGCAGATAATGAGATGGGTTTTTTAAAGGCTTGTTTAAAAAGTTCTTTTGTGGGTCATGGTTTGGTGGCTGAATTTGGCATGTCACCAGCTCCATCCACTCTTCTCTCTCTCTTTGTTCTAACATTTCCTCGTTTCTTCCTCCAGGAGAATAAATTAGACTTTCAAATTTGGGACTAAAGTGGCGTGTGGACAGCTTTTGAGCACTGTCAATGAGGATGCCCCGGGGCTGCTAACGGGGAGAGAAGAAGAGAAGGGTTTACTTTTTTGGAAGAGGTTTGTGCCTCATAGCTACTGTCAACCCCCNACCCCCCCCCCCCCCCCACACACACACACACCTTTTTATCTCCTTCTCTCAGTGGAACAAATCATTTTAGCTGCCACCCTAATGGGATTAGTCCTCACTCTCTGCCTCCCTCCCTTCCTTCCTCTCTTGTCGTCTTTCTTTTCTTTCACATGTTCGAGTCCGTCCTATAGTCTGTTTCTTTTTGGAGCGTTGTCTCTGGAAAAACAAATCTCAATGGAAAGCTTTAGAGAGGGAAAATTGTGAATTAATGAGGAGTAAATATTTAGAGCTTCAGTCACCTCATTTGGCCCCTTAGTGTTTACTGAGTTTGTTGCTAAAATGTCCTTTGCTGTGACCTTGTGGATAAGGTGATCTTTATTTCATCTTAATGCCACATGACTGAATAACTTTTTTTGCACTCAAGGCCAAATAAACTCTTAATCGCTGCCGCTTGGTTGCGTTATCATCACAAGGCGTCCCAGCGACTAAGCAGGCGAGTCCCCCCAGATTAGCATGCTTGATATCCCTGATGACAAATGACATTGAAGCCCGTTAATCAGGCCTAACCGCTGATGTCACCACATTAAGCAGTGCGGTCCTCCTGACGTTGCCATGATAAACAATGAGGCCAGCTGAGAGGATCACAAAAGCCGGCCAGCGTCAGGGCCGGCTGGGGCCGAGGAGCTCAACAGATGGACATGAATATATTTTGCATTTTCTCCTGAGGTCATTAGTTACAGATCACCCTACGATAAAAGCAACAGTAGCAAATAAAGTAATTACACATAAATTAAAGGATAAAGCTCTGAGGAAGACCTGTGGCCGAAGTGTCAGCAATGAGAAATGTGAAGCTCTACAGGCATTGATTGCTTTGATGGTGTGCCACCCTTTTCTACTTTTTAACTGATTTGTATTTTTGAGGTCGAGTACCGAATTTTAGTATCTTTATCTGATCTAATTGTGATTTAGGATCGCTTTAAATGTGCTTGGTTTAAATCCACTTAGCGTCTCGCATACGTACATGTTCCTCAGTCACCTGTTGGTCACACAGTCAGTTGCTGCCTTCTGTTGATGACATTGATCATGAGATTTCGATCAATTGAAAGTTTAACTGCTTTCAGATGCCAAGCGGTTTATTGATCTTAGATAAAACGTTCAATGGAAAACATCTTATCTTTTGGAGGCTGGTTGAAAGCCCCTGAGGCCAGCAGGTTGTTGTTCCTGCTCCCTGTAGATGCTCGGCCGTCTTTTGTTCCCAGGACCTGGACCGTGGCACAGCTGGGACTGTAGCCCCTAGAGATAAGAGTTAAAACTGGCTTTTGAGAAAGTGCTGATTGATTTTGAAAGAGAGCTCCATAGAAACATAGTCTGATTCTCCATTCAAAATGAGCCAAGATCTGTTGTGTAATTATCAGAAATTAGTTTTTTAACGTCTTGGTCTCTTTCCTCATGGGAGATTGGTGTCCTTTCTATATTTTGATGTAAAAAATAAGGGTTTTAAAGAGGCAAGAAGGGGAGAAAAATCCCTTTGGTGACGTCTCTTGTAATACTGCTGCTCTGTAGCGGAACCTAAAAAGCACAACAAGAGATGATGTCCGTAATAGAGCATCACTTTGCTTACGGTAGTTCAGTTGGAGAAAAGAGTGTGAAATCTAACTAGGAAACATGGAATAAGTAAGTAACAGATAAAAGTGTGTGGGTGTAGCCCTGTTGCCAAAGTTACTGTGACCCTGAAAACGGCCTTGTCTTTATCTAGACAGCCCTTTGTCTAGATAAAGACAAGGCCGAAACACCAATTGTAGCTTTAGAAGTGTCTACTCCCGTTCTGAACACATGGGCTCCAAAAAGTCAGCAAAGTATACTTAAACTATGTATTATGCAAAACAGTGTTTTATGATATACTATATTTTATATGTATGATTGAGTCCTGCAAACCTTAATTTGTGAAAGAAACAGTTGTTACAGTAGGAATTAAAATCAATTAGTTTTGAAAATGCTCCTAGAAATGTAGCACATGCATGGTTACTGCCATTATTACAAGCTAGCAGGCTGATTGATCACAGCAACTGAACATTGGTCTTTAGTAAGCTGATTTAGATACTACAGTTAACTAACATCAAAACAAATACTACGATCTGTCAGTGAAAACTTATCCAATAGCAGTCAAAAAGGTCATAAACATGAACACCTTATTTTTTCCGTCGTGTTGAATTATTATACAGCTAGAAAAGTAGTCCTGTTTCTATAGCTGCTGTTTGTTTTGATGGTATAGTCACACCTACAGATACGCCCATACCTGATAAATACTCACACATAATTAGTGGCAGGATATCAGGTTGCATGCTTGCGTGACAACTTGCTGCAAAAAGGATGTGACCCCCCATTTAAATGGCTCCCTCTCCCATCATGGCTATGCAGCTTTTGATCATTATGGGTCCCAGAGCAGCATCTCTATACATTAGTGTAATCCCACCACCACCACTCCGCCTTCCCCTGGCAGGAATCCAGCGCAGCGTGGCCTGTGACTCATTAACACTATAATATGGTCCAGCAGCTCAAGAAATGTTGGAGAAAAAAAAAGTCTAATCAAGGCAGACAAGGTTTGTCCGGCTCCAAAAACATTCCTGACATAGTTATGTGTTCGACCGGCAGGCTGCCAGTGTTACAGACATGTAACTGTCAATCACTGCTGTCATCAAATCCCACAGAATCAATCAAACAGAATATATTTAAAGGTGAAAATGTAGATATCAGTTGTTAATCCTCTCTATGAGCCAGTTGTTTCTCTTTTAATTAATGTGGTTTTATAAAGTGTTTGTCCATGTTTTTTGGGGGGTATGTTGGCTTTCAGCTCAGTTTTGGTTTCTTTTGTTAAAGTGGAGTGAAAGAGTTCCCTTTCCCTCCTTCATGCTGTCATCACTTTAATTAGCTTGTTGTTCATTGTCCAGCTGCTGTCAGAGTAGAAAGGCAGCGGAGGACGTGGCGGTGGATCTCATTGGTGCGTCTCCAAAAGGTCAGCAGAGTGGGCTCGCTTGGCACAAAAGCAAACATGGGAGCACTTAAGATGCGGAATTTCTCCCACAATGCGTCTTTGAGAGCGCTGACAACAAGAAGTGAAAGCTTTGGGAGTGACAGTCTCTCGCTGGAGCTACATGCTTCATCTGGATTCTTACAGACTTAGTTTAAATCAAAGTTGTTGTATTTTGAGATGACGATAAAGTGGTAAGAACAAATGGCAACATTTCTTTTCTTTTTTTTTCTTATTGGATTGGCAACGTTCCTTTTTGTTTTTGCAAAGTTAATTTTATTCTCATCACTCATCAAAATTAGATTACTACACATTTACTACAGCAAATGAAGTGAAAATGGAGATAGGAAACGGGCGTAGAGAGAGGCAGTGGTGGAAAGTAACTAAGTACATCTACTCAAGTACTGTACTTAAGTACAAGTACTTGTACTTTACCTGAGTGTTTCTATTTTCTGCAATTTTAGACTTCCACTCTACATCTACTACTACATCTCAAATATTGTAGTTTTTACTCCAACATTTATTTGACAGCTTTAGTTACTTTGCTGATTCAGGTACAATACAAAATATAATCAACAAAGGATTTATGATGTAGTATTTTACATAACGCTATCCAGCAGTATGTTAATGCTGATACTGCTAATACTTCTGTACTTTTACTTAAGTCACATTTTGAATGCAGGACTTTTGCTTGTAACAGAGGATTTCTACACTGTTTTATTGGTACTTTTACTATGGTGGTATGACGGGCAACACATAGTCTCCCAGCTGCAAGAAACTGAACCGTGGACTGACATTGTGGTTATGTGGTATGCATGCTTAACGCACCGCAGTCGTGTAATGCTAAGCTCTACTTTACTTTAGTAACTATTGAGTACTAAGCATCAACTCTTAATCCAATATTGAGCCATGCGTTTGTTGTGACACGAAAATGAAAACCCAACTCTTTTATATTACAAAACTTGCAATTAGGGCTGAAGTCAATACCAATATAAGATACACACTCGGTGGCCACTTTATTAGGTACACCGAGGTGCAATTCGATACAACAGCTATCCCTACCATGTAAATGTTTATAATGTAAGTTTAAAAAGTCAGTATATTACTGAGGTCATAGTTAAAGGTGGTGTTGCACTGAACTTTATTAGCCTGTATGGTTAAATCTGGCACATTTACATGATGGACCTATTAGCGCTCATGTTAATTAATTAATGTGCATTGCCCCTTCTTAAATAAAAAAACTAAACAAAAACAAACTACATTATATTTTTGTATGTAATATTTATTTTTAATGGGGGCAGAATGTTAGAAACACCTGAATGTAATGCAGTCTAACACCACCACAGACTACAACCTCGGTGCCAAAACATATAATTTAATTAACAGCTCTATAACATTATAGGCATCATAAAAGTAGACTTTATGGCAAAACAGTTGTATTAAGGGTACGTTGTATAATGTAGCCTTTTGACCTTATACATTAAGATATGCATGTTTGGTCCATGTGTCACTCTTTTTTAAAATGTTTTTTTAGATGTAGGCAGCACTAATAGAGATGGAGGACAAATGGTGAACCAGACTATCAACAAAATGAACCTTAACGATGGCAGATTTTTGCAGAAGGAGCAAATTGCAACAGAAACATCTCTGACTGTGAGTGCAGTTCTGCAACCGCAGCAACCGCAGCCGGGGAAACAGTGGGAGCTTCTAAATGGACCAAACCAGACTGAACAAGTAATTCAGAGAGAGGAGGAAGATGGAGAGACGCAAAACTAAAAGAGCTAAAGATGTGAAATGACAGTTTAATCCCCAGGAGGATGTTTTACATTTTGTCTTGGTAAGAGAGGATGCTAAAATTACAACCTTGAAAGGTTTTGATCTGGATTTGAGCTTAAATGACCACTCCATTAATCGATTGAAAGAAAGTTAATCAGCAACTATTTTAACAAACGCTTTATTGCATAAATCATTTTGGCAAAAATACAAAACCAGGTTCTCCAATGTGAGAATTTGTTGCTTTTCTCTGTTTTTATATCATTGTAACTTGATTATCTCTGGTTTTGGACCTGCTGGTCGGACAAAACAAGCAATTTGAAGATGTAATCGTGCTGGGAAAATATTTTTTTATTTTATTGACCAAACAGATTGTTAATCAATTAAATAAGAAAATACTCAGCAGGTCAGTCACGACCTGCACAACCTAGCATTTTAAAATCATATCTTCTTTTTTAGAGAGTTTTCACATGTAAATGTGAATTTTATTTATTTTTTTTATTTTTTTGAAGAACATGCATTACTAACATCTTATTCTCTTCTGATGCCATTGTTGGGACTCAAGTTTTTAAACCGAGCAACATGCTCTCTTATCTGAGCCTTAATTTTCCCTCTAGGGGGTGCTGTTGTCAACAGAAGGGATCACTGTGTTTATAGGAAAAGGTTTAATCACTGTTCAGAGCAACTTCATGCTGCAGTGAGCTGAATAGGCTTATTAATGATATACCACACCGTCTCTGGAGTAAAGGGTTAAGTTATTCTTTCAGGTATTTGAGGAACAGTGAGGGAGAAAGTTGAAAATAATCCTTGGGTGTGAGAATTGATCATTACCGCAATGAAAGAGCAGTAGGCAATCCTTGTTAAATTAAACACTACAGTAAATGACACATTTTAAGCTTGTTTTGGTGAACAGAGAGGCTGAAAATGATCCTTAAATCACTCAGGGCTTCATCCTCAAATGCTTACTAGTGCAGGTAAATTGCACCTGTTTTGTTCCTTGCAAATTAAGTGTTATTACCTCAAACAAGCTGAAGGTTAAATCTAATTGAACAAATAAAAGACTAGACAAACTGTTTGGAACTTGTTGCATTTCAGAAAAGGCACCCAGAAGCAGCTGATTGGCTCTTTTTGCTGCAGGCCAAAATAAGGGGTAAGTCTCAGAGCAATAAATCGTAGGTGGAGCACAGTGCTGGAGTCTGCCAGGTTTGTATCATCCAGTACAATAAATCACATGTCAGGGTAATCATAACCATATCATCCAAGAACTCTGGAATCTAACACTGTGAGATACTGATGTTTTTAACGTTTTCTTTTTCTTATTTTTCATTGTAGCCTCTCAAGTCTTAGTTTCAGTTGTTGAACCAGATAAAGCACATTCCTAAAATAAAGGCTCCTCTCTCTTCTCCGGGGTTAATTAAAGAGGGAGGCTAACAGCTATGTTTGTTTGTTTGTTTGTTTTTGTAGGGACAGATACATCAGTCTCTTAATAGACTGCTGCATATAAGAGCATTTATAGCCTGTTCTAATTTGCAGTGTTTGTAACTATATATGGGCTTTTATGTGGAAAAACGACTACAAAGACTTTGAAGTTGCTTCAATCATAAAATGCTTGAAATTTGTTGCTGTGAAAATGGGAAAAGTGTGAACGTTTTGCAGCCTTTGGGCATCATTTCTACATGTTTCTCAAATTTAAAAGGGGGTCAAACTAAAGACCAAGATGTTTTTATTTCTGGCACAACTTCACCTACGTCCACAGTGCAGGGCCTCGTCATCATAAAGTGTTGCTGGAGTTTTGACCTCCATAGAATATGATAATATGGAGTCTTATCAGAGAAGTTAAACCCACTATGTGTAGACGTTTGGCAGCCCCAGTGGGAGTATCAAAAAAGGCATTGTGACAGAAATATGATTATGGAATTCCAGATAAGTAAAAGCAGCGGTATATAACTTTTTCCAAAAGCATGGGGGGGAAAAAGGAGTACTTAATGACCTCCTTTTACATGCCGATTGAGGTGCCTAATTTAGGAAATTGGATTGATGTTGTCCATCAGAACAACTCTGTATTTCTTTGTAAAACGTTCTGATGCTTTTTTTTTTAAACAGCAACTCTTACCACCTATTTCTGCAACAACTCACGCTCAGGTTTTCGTCCTGCGAACAAATGACTGCTGTCATTTCCAGAACTGGCTGTATCACGTTCCTGTATGTGTTGTGTTGGTGTATGTTGGGTGTTACTTGCCAAATCAGAACAATGACACAGAACAATGAGAGCGAGTTGTCTGTACAGCTCTGGCATGCATTCTCCTTCCTGAATACAGCTTATTTGTGTGTAAATGTGCTGTGATTTGAGGGTATTTTTTTGTTTTTTTTTGTAACCACAGTACTTTTAGAGCCGCCAGTGTTGTACACGCTTCAACCTGCTGCACGCCTTGAAATTATCCTCTGAAAGAGATGAACATTTGATAAATGACCCGCTCTTGCCTTTTCCCAGACTCTGAAGTTAATATTTTTTGCAAGGCATCTGAGCTGACGCTGAATTTTAAGATTTTAGGAGTACAATATGCTGTAGATTTAGGTTCAGCTCAATTTGGATATCTCTGCATGTGTCTCACAGATGGTCCAAACTGTTGCTCTGTAATTTCCCTAAATCCTCGTTTCTGAAGTCATTTTTATGCTCAGACACTCTGATTCATAAGTTTGTTCCTATCTTGAAATAACAAGAATCCATTTTCAAGCATTAACCCTAACCCCCTTTCTGGATACACACTGACTGTACAAGTTTTCTGAAAGAGCAACAATGAGGTAGAAATGGTCAGACGGAGGAATGAACATAATGACGTATAATTTTCTTTGATTTCCATAGTTACAGTCTTAATTGGCCCAAACGCTTGTTGTTCTCAAATGCTATGTTTATCCTTGTGCACAAGGCCTGCGGCTGCACCGCAGGGAGCTGAAAGTGATAGCACCAGAAATAACTTGATGTGTGATTACTGACTGAACGTTGACTCATCATCTCACGTTATGGACTACTGTGCTGTTCTTGTTTCATGGTACTTGTGATTTTTGAGCACTTTCGGGTCAAGATTTGCATCCGTATTTCACTTTTTGGAGAGCTGTTGGTTTATTAGTTAGTAGTGTATTTTAGTTTTTGGACAGAGGCCGGCTCGCTGAACCCCATTTGTAAAACCACGGTGCTTGTTTTCAACATGTTTGATGCAGTATTAAGAGTAGAGTTACTTCAAACAATGACAGTGGCATGTTCAGGAGGAGGTGGACGTTTGGGGAAACAACAACTGATAGATACTAGGTAACTAGCCTTAATAAGGGTGATGACAGGCCAGTATTATTTGATTTGATCTATTATTTCCCCGTTTTAGCCGTGCTAGCGGCGTGGCTCTTGGGATCAGCCTGAAATATCAAACAAATATTAAAACAAGTACTTGATGGATAGTCGTGAAATGTTGCAGAGACATTTATGGTTCCCAGAGGATGAATCCTACAGACTTTAGTGATCCCCTGACTTTTCCTGTAGCGCCACCATGAGGTTGACATTTGTGGCTTTGAGTGAAATGTCTCGACAACTATTAGATGGATTGCCATGAAATTTGGTGCAGATATTCATGGTCCCCCTCAAGATGAATTGAAATAATTTTGGTGACCCCTTGACTTTTCTTCTAGTGCCATCGTCAGGTCAAATTTTAAATTTGTACAGTACGTTGGTTTATGATCAGATGCCTGCAAAATTAAGACATTCCCATCAGCTAATTAGCAAATGTTAGCATGCTATCTAGGTGAACGAGGGCTGTATTCGAAACCGCCTACTACATACTACTGACAAACTACTAATTTTCATAGTAGTATGCAGAATGAAACTGTCAAATTGATTTAATTTGCAGTATGCTAGGCCAGGCTTAGCTGGTTTCCGGTTTTGGAAAGCGGAAATAAACAATAGCATGGCAAACCGCCAGCACTTTGCATTGTGGGACACAGTAGGCGAGGTAGACTGGTCTGGTGCATACAGGAGATTTTTTGCGAATCGGTACGACATCAGGTATTTTTGGCATACTGCAGGTTTTGCTTTTGTTTGCGTACTGCATGCTACATTTTGGCCAAATCGGCACGTACTGCTAGTATAGTAGGCGGTTTCCAATACAGCCATGCTAAACATCAGCATGTTAACATTGCCATTGTGTGCATGTTAGCATGTTAACATTAGCTTTTAGCTCAAAGCACCGCTGTCCTGTTGTATATTGTCTATAAATGATCCTCTTTTTCATGAATTGCCTCCAACTCTAGTTCTAAGTTCTAATTTGGTTCAGAAAATGCTTCCTCATCTTGCTGAAGATGGGAAGTCTTTACTTTTAGCCACTTGGATGTAGCTGGAAGTCTTTTCTTTCCTCTGATCTTGTGACGGTAAACTCATAAAGTAGAAGACAAAATCCCTTCGGCCGACTTTTCATTCCTGTAAGTTCCTCCCTCCTTTCTGGGATAATTGAAAGCCTCTCAGGCAGGCTCACGCAGGACATCAAAGGGAAACGAACCGTCAGACAGCACAAGGCTGGGGTCAGTACCACGGCCCACGCTGCCCAACGGTAGTGAACGTCAACGTTGAGGCGTCTTCTCCATAGTCGGCACAGCAGCTTCTTCTCCAAAGCTTCAAAGGCATTTCCTAATGAGGGCCATCTGCAGAGCTGAGAGAACAAGTAGCCACTGCTTGTTCTGCAATTATCCCGACACACACATGTACACATTAGCACTTTTCCCAGCAGCACAGAAACATGCAGTATTCAATCTAGTTTAATTCTTACAGGGATGCACCTGAAAAAGACACCTGTACACAATCATGTCGATCATCCACAGAGAGATAAAATGCTCTACATTCCTGCTGCACACACAGCTCATGTTTTCATGCTACTTAGCCCTTTCTGATGATCCGAATAAAAAATATCCCAGTTTCTCTGGAGGCTTTTTCCCTCCATTAAAGCTGCAGCCTCACTTTTATTAGGGGAAAAACAAGCCTGTTGAATATTCAGCGCAGTGGGTTTGCAACCATTACAGCCCTCTCTTAACTTTTCATGCTGTTTACTGTTGACACACAAGTTCCAAAACCCGAGCTTTGTGGGGGTTTTTTTCACTGTGGAAAATGTGAACTGTCACACCACATCCTGTGCGTTTTCTTAAGTTGGTCACTTTATATGGTAAACAAATGAGTCTAGACACACTGTGTGGTATTTAGGCCTGCAGGAATGTTTTGACAATAACCAATGTGATCCTTTGACTCGATAGTGGAATAATTTTTTGATCCTCATTTGATTTTTAAGATTGAACTTTTCCAACGTCCAGAATTTCACTTTTCCTTAGATTTTTCAGTTTTTTTTTTTCCATGCAGTATTTCCCAAACAATCCCAGACAACCTTGACCTTGCTGTGATTTCAGTGCGGCTTTAAACTCGGCGCTGAATCTGTGGTAATTTGTCATTGTGTGGTTTAAAGCTGAAGTTTGAGATGACAGTGATCCGTCTAGCAACCAAAATTCTGACTTGCAGAGAAGCTTTTTATTTGATGTGTGGAAATCCAGTGGTTGGAAACTCTTAATGAAAAGTTATGGCTCTTTTCCACTTGAGTTATCCACCTCTGTTGTGGTCGCGTGACTGTTGTGATGGACCTCATTGTGCAGTAAAAGCACTTGAGTTAATCTTTACTCTTTAATGGGATTTAAAAAAATAAATGTCATCAAAGTTGTATGGAGCCTGACGGGTATTTACTTTTGATAATTTAGCCCCTCAAATGAGTCATTTTTACTTTCACTTAATTAACAATTTGTCTTCACTAAGTATAAAAGTGTATGAACTAGTCAATAATTAGTTTTCTTGAATTTCTAAACTACTTAATTTGCCCCCTTCGTCTCTCTGATCAGGCACAGACTTTCCTTTTCCTTCAGTATAGAGCTGCAACCAGCTATCATTTTAATGATTGATTAATCTGATTGTTATTTTCTTAATCATTTGACGAACCGTTTGGTCTATAAAATGTAAAAAAAAAAAATCCTCATGAAAATACTGCTTGCAATTTCCTGAAGCCTGAAAGATGATGTCTTCATATTGTTTTTATTGCCCAACTTTTACAGTCCAAAACCGAAAGATATTAAATTTATTATCCGATAAGACACCTACGTTAGGAAATTCTAACAACTGGGAAGCTGGAATTGGTTTTATTGTTGGCATTTTTGCTAGATAAACTACTTTAAATGATTAATAGATTAAAATAATAGTTGCCAATTAATTTGACAAGTATGAATCTTATGAGCTAGTTGATTGAGTAATTTATGGGATTAATGATTTGGGTACAAAGTCTAAATTCTAGGGAACAAATTAGTAATTTGAGTTGACTTTTTTTCCCACCCTTTAAACCCCCTTTAAATTCACTAGGCTGTGTGATTTTTACCATGAAAATAGAAAAAGCATGATATGTGACTGTTTGAGTCCTTGTTAGTTTGCATCTGTTTCTGTTTTGTCTTGCACGCCGAGTCTCTTGTATCATTAATAAGTCATTTTAGGGCGTCTTGTCCTTTGAACACAGACACACACACACCTCCCCTGTGAAGAGGAACCTGACCTGAGTCACTGTAAATCAGTAGACGTGCACCTGCAGCTCCTGTCATACCACTGCGCTCTGAAATCTATATGTGTGTGTGTGTGTGTTTAATGTTCATGTAACAGCTGAGGAGGAACAAAACAAGTTGTTCAGGTTTGTGTCGGCTAACGTCTTTGGTTGCCCTGTTTTTTTTTTTTTTTCGTGTCATGCTCAGGCTACTTGTAAATCTGCTTGTTCGGTTCAGTAAAGCGTGAATTATGGTGAGTTATAAGTTTGTTTTTATCTTGTCTTTGTTCAAACTAAATGGAACTTGTAAAGCTTTGGGTTACTCTAAAAGGTCATAGGGACCGATTGATAGTTTGGCACCGTGAATGCATTGAAACCGACCACTTTCTAAGCCTAATGACATTTTCATCATACTAGAAACCAGAATTAAAAACTGCTATGACGCTACAGCAGAGCTGTTATTGAGTAATATGATGCCACTGTTGACTTGGACAGCTACAAAGCTTTGGCTTCTGGCAGCAGTTTGTCAGCCAGTTGAGGTCGACTGATTTAGTTAAAGACATTTTCACCTGTTTGAGTGTTTTGAACTTCAGTCAGTAAACTGTACAAACTCAGGATTTAATGCCCCTTAAGAACTATGAATTTAATGGTTTTATTAACACGAACAGTTAAATAAAATGTGTGTGTGTTCCATACAAGGTGGGAAAGGCAGCGTTGAGACACTGTTGATGGTTTGGTAGCTTAGTTCTACTTAGCATCACATATCATTACCTTTGGTTGGGGGAAAATAACATTTGGTGCATTTACAGACTTAACATTTTGGTGTCACTCCATCGAGCGATTGTTAAAATAAGGTGTTATAGATGATACAAATGACGTTTTCTTGTATTTAGTAACTGGTGAGCAAATAATAATGACCTGAAATGTAGTTCATCATGGCCTTTAATCAGCTGATATGATTTTAAAATGAGAACAAGGAAAACCGTGTGAATCGTAAGGTTGCAATTTATGATATTTTGGTAATCTTGTTAATCATTTAGTCTTAATAGCCTAAAAATTATGTCTCCAAAAAAAAAAAATGTTTTCAGTCCAAAACCCCAAAATATTCAACTTACAGTCATAAAACAGAGAGAAGCAGCAAACTTTTACAAGTGAGAGGCTGGAACTGGGGAATATATGCGGTTTTTGGTTGATTAAATGACTGAAACGATTAATCGATTTTCAAAATTGTTACCAATTGTCTAATTATTTAAGCTATAATTCATTGTGTTTATGTTATTGATTATCACTATGATTAATCTGTAACCTAATACAGTGGAAACCACTTTTATGGATGAAAAAGCTTCATTCAAAGAATCATTCCTATACAAATGCTGTTTAAATAAGCAAGTAGTCCGCTTACAGTGTTGTGTGGTGGTCTTTTTGGGGTCTTTTCATACATGACAACATGTGGAAAATAAATTTAAAACTGCGGTTATTGTATTTTTTTATTTATTTTTTTTAACTTTACTCCCATGATATTTTGCCTGGCAGTAGCCCGGCTGGTTACCTGAGGCTGCTGCTGCGGAAAAAGTCATTTTCTCTCAATGAAAAATGTCGTCTCCTCGAAGCTTAATTATGACAAACGAGATGCAGCAGCGAAACTCTGTGTTCCTCAGGCTGCAACAAGTACTGAGCTAAGTACAGTCATTTAATCTGTACAGTAATTTGAAAAGCTTTTGAAACAGTCAAAATTCAGTAAATAGCGAAGCTGTCCGTTTCATTACTTTATATTCAAGTAATATAAAATACAAATGTCAATTAGATGGTAATCTAGTTTCCACTGTATCCAAATGTTTTACTTGAGCACAAGTTTTAGCTAAATGTGTAATCTTACTGTAGCTACCTAAAAGATCTGCTGATACACCTGATTAACACGTTTTTTTATGCTGGATAGTCCCAAAATGAGGCGTCCTTGGCTCGGCATGGTTAAGATTTGGTGATTTATGGCTTTCTGTTTACCTCCAGTCCTCCTCCTTCAGCTGCTGAGAAGCTGAAGGGAAACGCTGCTGTGTTGGTTAATAAGTAACCGTTCATGAAAAGGTTTTCCATTACGTCCTATTGTCTCCCTCATTAGCTGTTTTCCAGCCACAAGTTGAAGGTCAGCGCAGGCTGAAGAGTGACCCGAGGTTGTTGAGCTCGCCATGCGCTTTACCTGGAGGCCCAGCGGAGGAGTCGGTTCTACCCAAACAGCCCAAAGTCCTGTTTCCTCTTATAGGACACAGATCGTTTGGCTGTCATCTGAGGAAGTTGTCTAATCTTAGCCGTGAAACTTACCCCTCTCGTTTAGAGGTCTGCTGGGTGAAGGCTCGTTGTGGACTCAGTCCTGTTTGCTACCTGCGTGCTGTGGGAGGAAGTTAGAATGAGAGTTACAGGTAAGCTGCATGAGCACATTGATAGAGTAGTAGATCTCGGTGTTGAGGTTTTGATAAAGGTTAACATGTAACCTGCCAGCAGCTATGTGGTCACATATTTGTCTGGTTATGTCTGCTGTAGGTGTGACAAAGCATCAGATCCTGCAAGCTTTGACCTGCTGCATTACTCTGCTCAACAGGCCATAATAATGCCTTGTTTTCATTGTTAACCTCGCACAATCCCAACAACACGAATGCTGAGAGAAAAATGGTTTGTTGGAGTCAATTCCTCAAACATCTGTTGGATTAAAAAAAGTCCAGAAATGTAATGTGATAAGCCTCAATGCCTGTTTTTAAACCAGCAACTCGTGCATGTGACATTGAAGTCTTTTAACAACTTTCAAGTGAGTCCACCCAGATTTACTGAGTGATTATGCAACAGGCTGAAAGCTCATGTTTTCTTGAGGGTATTCATAGAAATGCTAGTAGTAAATTATGAGTAGAAATGTGAGTTTCTCAACATGTTGATCATTAACTGAATGTCATGTTGCTGTGTAGCAGAAAGGAGAGGAAGGTGCAGACTAGTCTTTTAAAGTCTTAGTAGGACAGGAAGGTTTATTGTTCAGCTTTTATTTTTATTTGTTACTAACACAGAGCGGCTCAGACAAGTGTGAGCTTCAATGTTCACCCTGCTTTATTCACCAAGATGTTTTAGCTATCGTGCCTTCGGGGAGGTTTACACTTTTGTTATATACAGTCCATTGATCACTCATGTGGCTTATAGATCATCATAGATACTGTACAAAATAATATTACCATCCTCTTTTTTTTTTAAATATCTTTTATTGCAAAAAACAATATTTACTCCTATTCAATATAGGAACGGCCATAAGCCACAGAGACATTTACGAGTAGTTTTTATAGAAGCATAATTCCTGTCAGTGTCATGTAAGCCTCGCCATTTGTAAAATGCAGTTTAGAGGCTGAGAGTCTTTGCAGGAAGGATGCTGAATGGATATATTGTAATAATTTAGCGTTATAGCTCATTTTAAATGTGAGGGAGAGAATAGCTCAGAGGAGGAGGGACTTGCGGTCTATTTGGGTGTTGGAACGGTTCAGAGTGCTGGTTCATATCTCTTTTCACCCTGCATCAAATCTATAATCGGTCCTCGGGATGACGGGCAGTTAGGATTTAGACACATCAGCCTAATGACATTGCTGCGCTGCTTTATTTGGGTGCGTACTGTAAACAAGGACTTTACATGTGCAGCAGATGAGTGAAAGCTCCCCTGCAAAGTAACTCCTGACAGAGTGACCTTTCAGATGTTCCCTCCAAAGACTGCTATTGATCTGCAGTCCCAGATAGGTTTGCAGTACACACGCAGGACGGGTGGAGATGATGCCCCTTTCATAACCCTCCCTTTAGTAGAGCATTATGGGCTGCTTAATGGCCATATTAGATTTAAAGGTTTTGTGCATCAATCTGATGATGAAGTACCTTGATTTATTGCTTTTTTTTAAAAAATGTTTTACTCCATTAGCCAAAAACAGACATTGTCACCTGGTTGTTTTATCCACGAACAGTTCCTACATTGAATTCAGGGAAATGTACTATATTACAATGTAGACCTACGTAGTTTCTAGTTCATTAGCTACACCTAGCTAAAAAACTAATACAATCTAATACAACAACCCTGCAATAAATCTGACCTTTAATGATGATGAATGTATGTCATTCAGTACAGTTTCTGGAGAGGTTTTGGTTCAACTTCATGGTGTTTTTGGAGGCTGTAGTTTGTGGGGGTGCTACAGCCTCCAAAATGTAATATTTAGAGTGCTATGAAGGTAGGATTTATTGCAGGGCTTAACTTAAGCTAGGTGTACCTAATAATAAACTGTGTGTGTGTGTGTACTGCTTCTCTCAGATCACAAAAGGATAACAAAACCATCTCCCTGTTTTGAGGATCAAATCAGATCAGTCATACAGAAAAGTCAGCAAACAGAAATATTTAAATAAAATGCAAATGAGCTTCTTATTTAGCAATTCCCACAAAGTCAATAAGAATCAATAAGCAGTTAAACTACAGTGTGTGAATTGTAGAATGACTTCTTTAACATGTTTCCATTACGCTGACATTTACATGTAGTGACATTGAAGCCAGCCTTATTTCACTGAGGACCCTTAAGGACCCTCTTAAAGACCACTAGGGGGCCTAGATCCCACTTTGAGAGCCAGTGATCAGCAGGGAGAGGATCCGGGGTCAGTAGTCTTGCTGGTAAATAGAGTCTGAAGTCATAGAGTATATAAAAAGGGCCTGGGTCTATCTGAGCCAACCTTGCCTGCATCTTTACTCCTCCAGATGCTCATTTAACAAACCAGCCCTCTCTGTGGCCCATGAAGTGGACTTTTTCCCCTCGTGTTGGCTCCTTTTTATTAGAGGAGAATGGTTCTTTTGTTCCTGCTCATAATGTATCCATTGATAATGACCAGGCCAGTGCACACAGGACCTCTATGTTCATAAATGTCAGATGCAAACACACCTGCAAAAAAGCAGAGGCCAGCGCCGTCCATCACATTAAGTGGGCTTCAGCTTTCACTAAAAAAAGTCCTTTGTGTAACGGAACATGAAATGCATGTCGGATGGAGACCTCTCGTGTACTCTTTGTAAAAGTTGTTTTGACCGTTTTTCTGTTATACTTTGCGGTTTTATGGTTACGGCTTTAAGGATACCAAGTTTAAGGACAAATCGGTTGTCAAAGCACTAAAGCGAAGTCTTAAGTCCCTGTCACACATGCAGCCTATCCCTGAAATATTCAAGAACATTTCCTGCATGGTTGTCATGTGTGAATGGGAGCAGGGATCGATAATCTGTACCACCACTTTCCCACCTCAAGACCTGGTAACATTTCCGGGAAAATGCCGGTACGGCTGTGTTGTGAATGAAAGCGGTAACATTGCAGGGACAAGCACGTAAAGGGTTACGTACGTCTGACGAAAGACGCTTTCATGTGGCGCGAGAGAACCAATCACAAGACTTGTTTTCAGTTGCCTTGCCAACNCTTTCGCAGGTGATTTGATCATTGAATGTTAAATACATTACAAGAACATTGGCACCGGACAAAAACAGCTCCTCGTCCTGCATGTTCCTGAAAATAATAAGAGACGTCTTCGGCCCCATACATACTGTACCGTCTTCTTCTTCTGTTGAGTTTTATGGCGGTTTGCATCCATAAGTGTTGCATTACCGCCATCTGCTGGACCGTCCCTTGCCCCATCTCTTCCGGCATCGCCATGTCATGTGTGAAAAGGCACAAGATGGAAATGTTCCTGAATGTAGCTGCATGTCCCAGCACTTTCTCTGGTGTCATCATTATATTGTTGATAGTGACATATTTGCAGAACTCTCTGATATGAAGAGCTTTTGCTTATTGCTGCTTACCTGTCTGCATGTGACAACTAACTTGGTATGTGAGTAAATGTCTTTTTTTGTGTGTGTGTTTTGTCTTAGTTTGCAGGTTGCATGGTAATCTGGACTTGATGCATGGCAGTTGCATGACCGCAGTAGGTCTTGTTGTGGGACTGAGAGCGCACAGCTGCAGCCATGGCTCAAACCATGCACGTGAATGGCAATGGCCCAGGTAACCAACCCTTTTGTTACATTATTTTTTATCATATGAGATTCAATTTTGATTGTGCATGAATTGGTGATGATGTACATGTTCTGTTTTTATCTTTTTTTTTGTGTGAAATTAGTATTTTTCTCTGCAAAGTCTGTTTTGTTTATCAGACTGAGTCATCATGGTCATATTGTAGATAGTAGGATGAAGTTGGTCACGTTAGTTAATAATAATTTTTACTTTTACATGTCAAATTACTCCTGGCTGCCTCATGAACTATATGTGCTCATCCTTACTAAATTAAACTTGGCTGGATGAGGATACAATGGGGCTAAATGTAGATTAGGGGTCCAGTTTCAGGCTTACGTAAGGCATGTATGTTTAACTGGTCAGCTCTCGCATCACATCTGTCTCTGTCTTAACGCCTTACATAAGTGAAAGCTGTTCATTCTTGCATCAAGAGGAGAAGATTCAGATTCGGTCACTTTTTGTAGGCATTGAAATATGAGTTGACATCAGTGAAAGGCGTGATAAAATTGGACTTGAACAGTATTTGACAATAGCTTTGTTTCAGCAGCAGTGTCATGAGAATGAGTGAGCGACTGACAGTCAGATTTTATACAGCAGAAGTGAATTAAAATACTGGAAATCTACTAGAAAGCGTGTTTTAATATGTGCTGTATGTATTTGTTCACGCATTCTTCCTATGGGCAGCACACATACTTGCAGGAATGTTAAACATTAGCTTACAGTGGTACAAAAAACCCCACTTTTTGTCCAAACTAATACCTCTATAAAGTTATTTCTTCACCTCTCATGCTTCTGAAACACACTGAGGTTGTGTGCGTTCACACAGTGAAGATTTTCACGCTTCAGTGTGAAATGAACGCTGTCAGCTGAGGCGTAGCTCTGAACACACACCTGCAGACGGCTCACATTCCTGGCCAGACTAACAGGAGAGAGTGAAGCTTCTTACTTCCAAATCCCTCCAGGAATGCACAGCATGCAGAGCAGATGCTTTCGGGACACTTACACACCGTCCACGGCGCCAGTCTGCCACCACCGTGCAGTCCACAGAGATATGATACCATTTTTTTAAGTATGTAGATCTTGTCAAGAAAAATGTGTGGATTCACTTCAAAGGCCCAACAGAGTGTTTTAGTGTTCATTTTTTAGAGAATGTGAAAAATGCTGAGGAATGCTATGCTAACACTGCTAACCTCCTCCCCCCGCAAACTGTAAAAATAGCTTCTCTGCAGTGTTGGCAGTTAACATGCCAACATGGTCACCTGCTGCACCGAAAGAATTTCAAGAAGACAGCGAAACTTAACCTTTTAGTGCTCAACAATGGGTAATATTCACTCTAAATGATTAAGTATTAAAGATGGCCTAATAACGTGAGGAAAAAACTCATCTGACATTGATTTCTCTGCATCGGTGTTGTTGGTGTCAAAATATTACCAGTTGTGATGTTTTTGTTTTGTTTGTAGTATCTGGTTCTTTAAACTCTTTTATGAAGAGTACTACTTGTACCTGTAAAACATTTGTATAATGTCTTCTGTGCCTCTGGAGGAGCTTTGTCAAGTCTGAGAAAATAACCCAAATGATGTCATCAAGGTTTTCTTGGCTGGGGTTTTAAAGTTCTGTAGAATTTCTAATGGAAAGTTTGCAAACAAACTAGAGGTGTGGAGTTTGAAAGATGTAGGTGTTTACTGTGAAGGTAGAGTTTAATGAAGTGGTATTGAGTTGCATTGTGGGTAGTGTAGTATCCAGTGTTTTTGGGGAGGAGGCTCTCGAGGGACCGCTACAACCTGTTGGCATCCTTCTTTTTGTTAGCCTTGCTAGCTTGTCTACTTGTATGGTGTAAAGTTCGGTAAACACAACTGCAGTTCAAGGGGTTTGTCTGCCTGCTCCGGTAACGGCAGTGATGAAGGTGTTGAGGGAGGCGAGTTGTCCTCCACGATTAAGGGGAGGCTAGCATCCGACTCTGAATCACTGTAATTCTCCATGTTTGTTATGACAATTCCTCCCAACATTATGTCTCGCCTGCCTAAATAAATATGTCACGATACGGAAGCTAGATACACTCGAAATGCCGTTTCATCTCGACTTTAAGCAGTCCCTGTGAAAACAATGATTGTGAGCAAAACAAGCTAAATAATCTCTCGAACCATCTTCCCTTATGCAGTGCAAGTTGTGGTTTGTCTAAAATAAAAAACCCTGCAGAGGCTGAGTCATGGCTCCGAGCAGACCAGGATGGCTTTGGCCTGACTTGAATGCCACCAGCCTGTTGTGGACAGAAAACTCATTCAAACCCACTGAAGTGGTTTTGTTTCTGCAGCGGGGACAGACCCAGCTGCCACTTGAAATACCCCATCTTACTGTTTTCTCACTATGTCCCGTCAGTCACTATACTATTGTTTGCGTGTGTTTATGTGAGCTTATAATAACGGGTGCCAAAGGGGCAGGGCGCTGTGTCTTTGTAAACTAAATGGGATAATTGTTTAATTCACTGGTCCTGAAGGCTCTGGACTCTTAGTGTCTTTACACAGCAGCATTTCATGAATAGATGTTGAACTGGTTTGTTTAAGTGTGACTGTATCTCAGTGTGCAGGAATCCGTTCATTGTCAGTATTTGAAGTGAGGTGCCTCCTGCAGCCACTAGGACTGAACAGTGCATTATTTTAGCATCAACAATGTATGCATGTACAGTACAGTAGTAACACTGCAAGAGATGCAATGTAATGAGAATTAGTTCACTACGTAAACCATTTTACATAGCATTTAGTTCAAAGCACCACTTTGCCTAAGAACAGCCCCATCGTCCTGCTACTAGCATGGCTATAGATTCTTAGTCTTGTAAAGATGGCGTGGAGCCATTTTGTTGCATATATCTCAGGAAGTAATGCAACCCCATTGCAGTCTGTTTTTGCTTTTAGATCTTAAAATTTAAAGTTTTTCGTATATCGTTAGTGTTCCGCTACGTAGACAGAAGCATGTAGCGTGTCTGTCCATGGCACTGCACTGTAAAGACCTTCTTCTGCCGTCCTTCCCCTCCGGCAGGTCGATTTTTCTGTTTTGACACTTGTCACACTCTGCTTGACGAGTCTTCCCTCAAGCACAATTTAGTTTGAGGTTGAGGTACCACTATTCATGAAAAACGCTACAGGCGTCAGTGAAGCCAACGGCAGACACCGCTTTATAGCCACACCTCGGCTTACTGTTGGGCACACCCATTTCAACGACCAAAACAATCCCAACACGTCGTATAAAACAAATACAACATGGTACAATTAGTGGAGAATATTCCCTATTTCTAAATTGTTGTGCAGTTTGTTTAATTTTGATAGTCATTTTTTCCGTGTTGCGGATCTGTTCAGTAGAAATAAACCAGCCTGCACACTCACACAGTGTCTTTGATTGTTTTGCTTGACCATCTATGAGAAAAGGCAGAGATGGGCAAAGTTTGTTTTTTTTCAAGCTGCCTCGGTGTTTGCAGAGGAAGTCCCAAACATTTCCTCCAGTCTGCGTCATCATGTACAGAGTAAAGTTGTTGAATTTGGCAGCAGAGTCTGGCACGGCCCTGTGAGTTTCTAGCAGAAGCTAATAGATCAGTCTGTCCTGCCTGTGTTCAGTTTGAAAAGGGCAGGAATGTGCAGCTTTTTGTGTTTTCGTTTGTTTCCTGTTTTGTTTTTTTTCTTCTTTTCTTTTATGCGGACGGATGTGTCTCGCTGTTCCTGGTGTTGAGCTGCTGCAGTACAAGGTGTTGATCAAACGTTGGCTCTACTTTTCTTGTGAATAATTAGGCGTATAGAGCTCACAGGCAGAGCCAGGAAATACCAGGCTGCTTGTATGAGAAAAGGATGTGTGTGTGTGTGCGCGTGTGTGTGTCAGGCCACCAGAGTCCTCTCCACCCAGGCACTTGCATCATGCTTTGCTCTCACTCCGTGTAATGCACCGAGTACTACACTGTATTATTCCACTCTGCAGCTGTCTGTATGAGACCAGTACAATTGTTTAATGTCTCTGTCCGATGAGTTTGAGCAGATTTTATCAGATATTTTCTTACCGTTGCACAGAGGAGCAGTTTTTCACTATTTACTGTTATTATGACTTTTATGTCAAAATGAAGGGGAAAACGAGGAGAAAACCAACTTAGTGTCTCAGTAAGGTGTTGATCCACCACGAACCTCCAGCTTCAACTCCACCACCGTTCTTCCAAAAGATATTTCCTCATTTGGTGTTTTTACGATCGTGCTGTCTAACACGCTGCTCCAAAATGTCCTCGCATATGATTCACATCAATAATCCATTCAGTGACCCCTTGTGTCCTGTATGGAAGCATCTGCATTTTTTATGTTTCTCCACTCATTTATTCAGGTTGAATATGTCTGTATGTTGTCAAGCAGGATATTTATGTTTAAAAGATTAAAAAAAACCCATAACAGAATAAATATAGTATAGTTTATTTACTTCTGCATGTCTGAAATAGCTTCCATAAGGTGCTGGTAGAGTAGGGGACAAATCAAAACTAGGGCAGCAGTTAATTATTAATATTTTTTCATTAGTGATAAATCTGTTATTCTTCTGTCTTGTATTTCTGATAAATTGGTTGTCTATAAAACATCAACAATGATATGAAACAGAGAAAAAACAGAAAAAAACTCACATTTGACAAGCTGGAACCAACAAATGTTTTCTTGATGAATCACCTAAATGATTAATAGATAATCAAAATTGACGTTGCTTTGTTATTACGTTGATGGACTGAAAGGATTAATGGTTTCGGCAGTTGTCAAAATGGCCGAAACCCGAAGAAACTGAGTACAAAACATGTTGTTTCTCTCCAAAAAAAAAACTCTCATCTCTCAAAGGAATCTGGCCTGCGGAGAGATCTAAACTTCTACAGCCAAATAATTACGTAACATCACCTAGTATATGTGTATATGGGGTGGTCAGTGTTTCATTTGTAGGTTTTTATCTGGTGTTCACCTGAATGATTCGGCCATAATTAAGTGAGTAGTTTAGTTTTCTAAATAAGAACAAAAATATACAGAATTCATAACTCAGTGATTTCTGTGCACCGGTTGGATAACAAACAACTGGCAGACAGATTTAGACCAGTAGTCTAATTGATTCTGTCTCTGAGGGGCAGAGTGGATGTTAAAAGGATTTTGTCATCTCTAAATTTAAACTTTCACAGAGCCAGTGCAAAATAAGCCAAGCCCTGCTTGTATATTTTCCCTCACAGATTAACATCGAGGCCCAAGTTGGCCTTCAGCACGATGTTTTAAGAGCAAACACCAGGGAGAGAGTTCATGGGCTTAAAGTAACTGAAAAGCAGTCAGTGCAGCAAAAATGTACAAAAAGCAAACAAAATGTCTTTATTGCTCAAGTACAGACGAGTCATGAGAAGCTCCAAAGCTTGGATGTGTTTAAAGGGATTTTATGCAGAGCACATGTCTGTTAAACTGGAAATGGCTAAAACATGTGCGACCCACTGGTGTCACATCAATGTGTTGGTGAATTAGGCTTCGAAGTGAAGGGTGAATAATTACACTGTGGCTTCTTCGCATATCAATGCATGTGACTTAATTTAAAGAACAACTGTGTTCAGTCAGCACATGGTTTCTGTCAGAGCCTCTGGTCTGGAAATCATCTGCAAGGAGCTCCTGGAAACATGCGAGTAACGGCCACGTTTTCTTGGTGATCACTTTAGAGCTCACACAAAACACACTGTTGGACTGAATCTACAGCTAATGTTGGATAATTAGGCTGAAATATTTTAATATTAATAATATTCAGCTCATCTCTTCTATTTAAGTCCCTTTTAAGGTTCTCAGATGCAAGAGAGAGAGTAGTCAAGAGAATTTATGAAGGAAATTTAAAAGTTTCTACTTAAACAACTTATGTCTCGCTTACCTTTTTTCTCCCCCTTTCATATAATGCAGAGGCAAGTAAAGAGGGATGTTTAATCTAGGTGGAGGTTCCTTAAATACTCTGTGCTTAGTCATGTTGGTGGAGCTCAATTTGGGAAAACTTGCCTTGGGATGGTTTCATGACGTCATCTACGAAAAGTGTCATTCTGTGGTTGTGCAAACAGTTTTAGGCAGGGATGATGTTGAAAATATCTCCTCTCATATTCAGCAACAAATAATAACCTCGTAGTTTTGAAAGGCTTAAAAAGAGCTGCTCTTTAATTGAGGGAAGAACAGTGTGCTGCTTCACACTGCTGCCTGGCTAACTGTTGTGTAATCCCTGTCAAATTGACAATGTAACAGCTGTTGATAACCGGAGCAGACTCCCGGGCTCTCAGTGTCACTGTTGGCTCCCTGTCACTGGAGCGTGACCCCTTCAGTTGTCCCGTGTTGATGAGGTCATCGCTCAGCTGTTCGGGGTCTCTGCTGTACCAGAGGGCCGCCTGTCACTCCTCTCTCTCTCTCTGTGTGGTAGTGTGGTAGTGTGTGTGTGTGTGTGTGTGTGTGTGTGTGTGTGTGTGTGTGTGTGACATGGCTGCGCTCGGTAACTCGTGCCAGGGAGAGTCCTCAAACCCCAGACAGCACAAGACCGTGACTGTGCTGCCTCACAGAGATTATTTATACCAGGAACAAAACAGGATGTGTTTATTTCAGGTCGGTGCAGGAGAAAACAGAATCCGGGTTTTGTCTTAAGAAGTGCACTTGGTGGAAAGCTTGATACAAAATTTAAGCTTACTTCCTAAAAAATAAAGGAAAAGAGATTTATTTATGCACAAACTGGCATGAAAGTTGTAAAAGTTGAAATTAACATTTGATTATTGATATATTAGGTTTAGAGCTGCAGCTAACAATTATTTCCTGCAGATTATTTCCTTGTTTTTTTTCCCTATAAAAAGTCAGAAAATAGTGAAAAAAGCCCATTATAATTTCCCAGAGTGAAGTCTTTGTTTTATCCAACCAACTGTCTAAAACCACAAAAAATGTTCAGTTTACTGTCATATTTGACAAAGACAAGCAGCAAATCCTCACATTTGAGAAGCTGGAACCAGTAAATATTTGACTTTTTTGGTTGAAAAATGATTAATCGATTATTAAAATGATTATTATTATTTTCTTTTAATGACTAATTGTTTCAGCACTAATTTGGTGAAAGTACATCAGTTGGTTCTTCAGTAGCTTTTCAAATGTGGCGGATTTGCTGATGTATTTTACTGTTAATTGAATAGGATTGAATATCTTTGGGGGTTGTAACAGTTTGGAGACGTCACTTTGTGACAAGCATTTTTCACTATATTCTACCTTTTTTATAGACTAAACATTAAAAAAAATCTTGAGTCATTGATAAAGTGATAAGAATAATTGCTAGTTGCAGCCCTACTCGATATAAAATTTTAAATTACTTCTGAAAAATAAAGGTCAAGAGTTTTATTTACATGTGAACTTAACCTTAATGCATAGTTGTGAAAGTTGGACTTGCCTTGTAAATAACACTCTGTTTGGTCAAAGTGTTTGCTGCAAAGGATAAACCAGAGTGTAAAAGTTGCACAGCAGCTAGGATATTTGTCTCAACAACAGGCTGTTATTGTCATGAGTTCACCTCCCCTCTGCTGAATAACAGGACTCTTATTTGGGTAGGGGAAGCGCTCGGCTCAGAGCTTCGCAGGATTGGACCAGGCAGCTGTCCAATAGTGCGCCAGAGCAGCGCTGTGCTTAGTTTACACCAATAGTGGAACTTTCTTCCCCCCTTATGGAGAGAGGATTGAGAAAGAGTGCACAGAGTGAGGAGAAACGGCAGTTCTGTAGCTCAAACAGCCTGATCTCAGCACATTTTATCCTGTCCTCCTGACAAGGAGTGAAGAAAGAAAAAGTAAGAATGGAGAGAGAGCTGTTGGTCTGAGGTGAGTGAAGCTTGAACAACAAGGCGGTGAGGTTTTAGCAACAGGCTTAGCCTTGTAATTCCCTCCTCTGTTTTAGCTGAATGGAAAGGATTGACGGGAGAAGTTGCTGGAGCTGGGTGGACTGGAGAGGAAGGAGCAGGGCTGTTTATTTCAAGCCTGTGTTTGCTTTAGACGGTTAGAGTTCCAGGCATACCAAGAACAAGACGCTGTATTTAGCCAACACAGTGTGACTGTAGTAGAGTCTCCCAACGGCCTGGAAAGCTGACTGGCTCTATAGATGCAGATCTCTCTGACAGGATGCATTTTTCAGCTGGATGTGCGGAGTTTGGACTTTGATTTAATCAGCTTTGATTGATCTGTACAAAGTGCATGAGCTTAAGAACTTCATTGTAGTTTGTGTTTTATTCCTATCTTCAAACTGTGTGCACAAAATGTGATGGTTTATGGTTCATTTGTGTCTGTAAAAACTCAAATGTTGACATGAAGGATGGATTTTGGACTAGAAAATATTGACATTGTTTTTCTATCTCACTGACCCCTTGGGCTTTTCTCTTACCCCAGCTCTGTAAACAACAGCCTGTTTATCTGTCACAAGCTTTGCACTTCTACATTTTGGCTTCCACAAACCTTAACAGGCTAAATTATACAAGGATCTCCAGCATTTTTTATTTTCAAGTTTACTATGCCACTTGCTATTTTGTGTTGGTTTCCATAGTTCACATAGTTTTGGGCTGACTTAAACCACCTCTTGCCAAAATGACTATCACTCACGCTTTCCAGCAGAGATGTGAGAAACTCGAGACATGTTTGTACTTGCACTGTCAAATTATGGCGATTGTCAGCGGCCAAGGAAACGCTTTAACTGTCACTCAAGCTGTTTCAGGGGCTTCAAGGGAGTCATTTTTGGCAAAAAAAACCCAACATCCTTTTAGTGATTTCTTTAAAAGTTTGAATGTTTTATATAGACATGTTATTTATAGACATGACGCATCTTTAAACAAACACTAAAATCTGAACTCTTAACTAATATTGTGTTTTTGTGGTCTCCGTTTTAGAAAAAGGACAAAGATGCCCAAGCACAGAAGATGAGAAGGAGTCTGTGGCCCCCTACTATGTTGAAACTCCCTATGGTTATCAGCTAGACCTGGACTTCCTCAAATATGTCGATGACATTGAGAGGGGCAACACCATTAAGAAGCTGAGTATCCAGAGGAAGCCCAAAGTGGGCAAACCCTTGTCAGTGCCTCGGGGCAGCACTGTCGGGGGCAGCACTCGGGCTGAATGGACCTCCACAGACTCCCTGTCCTCTTCCAACAGCGACGACAAGCAGTCCCCAGTCTTCTTCAACTCCAGGCCCCAAGTCGCTGCGCCCCTGACCCCCACCCTCTCCAGGGCAGCCTGTGAAGCTCCCTTGCAACAATCCTACTTGAGCATCGCAGAGCAGAAACCGCTCCTGCCACCTCCTTCGCCCAGGTTTGCCCCTCGTCACAACCCACAAGTGGAGAGGACCCTCATGGAGACGCGTCTTCGGCTCGAACAGGAGCGTCTGCTCATGCAGCCGCACAACGAGCCCCCGATGCCCCGCCGCCGTCTTGCCAGCTTCGGCGGCATGGGCTCCAGCAGCTCACTGTCCTCTTACTCAGGCTCCATGGCCCCAAGCCAGATCTCTCCCAGCACCCATCAGCCTCTCCTAATCAACGGTCACCTCCCCAATGGAGAGTATAACCCCTACTACCCGCCATCCATGGGCAGCTCCATCCGCCACAGCCCCATGAGCTCTGGCATGGCCACGCCTGTGACAAATGTCAGCCCGTTACACCTTCAGCAAATTCGGGAGCAGATGGTTGTGGCCCTCAAGAAGCTGAAAGAGCTAGAAGAGCAGGTGAAAACCATCCCCATCTTACAGGTTAAGATTGCTGTTCTTCAGGAAGAGAAAAGACAATTGGCTGCTCAGTCCAGAAATCAAGGTCCTGGTGGCTTCCGCAAGCGCTCCTACAGCGTAGGCAGTGCTGACCAAATGGAGAACCCAGGCCCCATCCAAAAGGAAACAGAGCTGCACATCATAGAGCCTGAAGCCCAGGAACAGAGCGCTCAGCGGCTGGAGGAGTTCAGACGTCTGGCTGCTGACGTCCAAGCTCTGGAGAGGACAACCCAGGACAGTAATATTACTGAAATTCAGCCTCATAAGCTCACGCAAAACCAGGCCCACCAAAAGTCCATTGGCATAGTTACTGATGAAAACATGAACAACCTTCCTGTCACTCACAGGACAAATGAACATTGTTTCCGGGATGCGGAAGTATCGACGGAGCAGCAGGAAATGCACAGCGCTGCGGTTGGCGTGACCGAGGCCATGCTGGGCATGACCAGTGAAGCTGAGAAAGAGATTGAGCTCCAGCAGCAGACCATCGAAGCTCTGAAGGAGAAGATCTATCGCTTGGAGGTGCAGCTGAAAGAAACTACTCACCAAATAGAGATGGGAAAGCTAAAACTGGAGCTCCAAGCAGCCGGTGGGTCAAACAAGAAAAAAGCGGACAAAGGTTTGATGGCCAGGCCTGAGATGTACAACGTCTGTGTGGAGGCCAGAGTCCAGATGCGCAGCCAGGGAGTGGGTGACCATCTGGAATTCAGCCATTCTAACACAGCTAAAACTCTACAAAGCCACACTATAGGAGTTTCCTGTCAACCCAGTATGCAGAGTGTTGCCACAGGCCCAGAAATCCCAATGGACCGGTGGGTGGTGCATGAGCATGTGGAGGTAAATGACCAGTGTGTAGGGAGACGGGTGGAGACATGTCACCAGCAGGTAGGCATGGAGCTGAATGTTTGTGAGGTGGGAGTTAACACCGAGGAATCAGTAGACAGCTTGGCTCTCTGCAAACCCATGACGGAGTTGAGCAAAGAGTCGAGATCAGTTGGCTGCGGAGATTGTTCAGTGGATGTGATCGTTAGTCCTATCAAGACGCTGGTGTCACAAGGAACTGACCCGGATTTTGTCAGCAAAGTGGACTCTGGTGTCATGGCTGCTCCTGAGTCAGCAACTCAGCAGACCAGTACTGAGATAGAGGTTGTGAGCAAATCCACCAACACAAAAGCAGCTATCCTGACTGACTCTTTCACTGATATGGTGTGGATCACTTGTGACAAGCACACCAACACGGCTGTGGCTGAAACGAGGACGGTTGCTGCTGGGGAAGGACTTGTCAAAGATGTTCACTCAACGGCAAAGATGCGTTCAATTGCTGTTGGAACCACCACAGACGTGGAGTCATTCCTTGGCAAAGAAAGCTCTACCAAAACCAAAGAATGTGGGGTGGGAGCAGTTAGCATCCATGAGAACTTCTTGGTTGGCTTAAAAACCAGGAACATAGCATGTGGCCCCTCCCAGCCAACTGAATCTGTCACAAGCAGCAGCAATGACAAGGTGGAGGTCAAGACTGAGGCTGCACCACTGCAAGCGCAGGCCCAGGGGGGTGCCGGACTGGACCATTACATCGAGAGGGTGCAGAAGCTGCTGCAGGAGCAACAAATGCTGCTAGCAGACAACTACAGCGAGCTTGCAGAAGCTTTTGGTCAGCCCCAGTCCCAGTTTGGATCCATCAACAGTGAGCTGGTCAGCACGCTCTCGTCCATCAACACGGTCATGAAGTACGGAAGCGCTGAGGACATCCTCAAGCTGCAGTCAGACTCGAACAAAGGTGAGACCACATCCAGCACCGAGGATGCTAATGTTTCCACATGCTCACAAGTGTTGCAAAAACACAACTGGTTCACATACACAGAATCTTGCTCAAGCAGAATAGCTGGCAATCAGGCAGTCATGTATTTAGTGAGGGAGTATTGACTAGAGGGTTTGATTTCTTTTCTTCTCTTCCAAGGTTTATTGCACAATAGATTAAACTAGTTTCATATGTCTGTCTCTTATTACAATTGAGAATCTAAGATATACTAAGGCACTTACAGATTGCGAGTAACAGTGTGTAAGAAATTACAAATTAAATGTTTTGGACTTATATATATATATATATATATTTCAGCGCACACTGTCTTTGGGGCCAGAGCAATTACTCCTGTCTGAGTACCTCTTTAGAGTTTTAAGAGTAGCGGCACTAGTTGCCTTGTGGGGTTTTCTTGTAAACAAACAAAATTGATATTATGTATGTATTTTAAATCCTGCATTGTTTACATCTATATTCACTAGCTTCTCTGCCTTTGTTGGCATAATTGTTGCATTTCTTGACATATTACCGCCACCTGTCAATCAGTGGAATAATGTGAAACCACTGGCAGGAATGTGTATCGCACCCCCCTCACACGTGCATCCTTGTGCAAGCACTAGACAAACCAAACTCCTCAGGGTTACCTTTTATGCAGAAAAGCCAAAAAGTAGCTGAAACCAACTAGACCACAAATAGAAAAATGGGAGGAGGTGAATCATGAAATTTACAGAATGGAGATGATAACCCACAGGATTAGGAGTTCAGTTAATTTATTTTGAAATAAGATGGAAAATTATAAGAAACAGACATTATGCACAGAGAACTGGGGGTACACACTAAGATCTTATAATCAAGATTATATGTTTTCATGAATGTAAAGAGGTAAGGGGTGTCATCTTAAAGCTTTTCCTGAGCTGAATATGAATTTATTTTATGTATAAAGTGTTAGGTGTGTTTTGTTTTGAGGGATGCAGGGACATTGGGATTTTCCTTGATTCCTTTGTGAAGTAATTATTGCAATGAAATAACTATTGCATAGAGAGTTTATGTTGGAGTTGGCCTTAGTCATTTTATGAAATGGAAAATAAATTCATTGCAGTTTTGCAGGGCTGCTCAGAGGACAATAAAACGATGTAGTGTAGGACTGAATGCCAGCACAGTTTCAGCTGTACTGTCGAGGATCTAGTCTGGAGTTGGGGGGGGGGG
>LKNJ01002141.1:0-56989 GCA_002120245.1 Maccullochella peelii | reverse complement strand
GGTTTGTGGTTCGAGGGTTCATACACTGTCTAAAGAGAATCCTGATAGGATCAGACAGGCCAAAGTTATCTCTGACCCTGAAAAATGCGGCGGGGGCTTTGGACGTGAACCAACAATGAGCTCATTTCTTTTTGGGAACCAGTAACGTCGCACCAATCGTCCACTTGTTGTTTTTGCGGGCCGCCCTGCCTTCACTAAGACCTCACCGCTGATGCTGATTCATGGCTCCTGCTGAGTTACATAACCTGCATTCATGCTGGCTGGCACATGAATGCAGAGGCGATTGTCTGAGTTGTGTGCGAGCTTCTTTCTGGTCAGTTGCTGGCCTGTTTAGGAATGCAGAATTACTAACCGGACGTAGTTCTTGTTCACCTAACTACAGTAATGTCCATATAATCACGGCCCTGAACAATAAGTGGGAACAACTATAAAAAAAGTGTTTGTTAAGACGCTGATAGCGATGGTTGGAGTTGATTTCCGTGTACACAGAGTTGCAGTAAGATCAGAATAAGCTGTAAGCAACTTTCTCCAAGTCAGTTGGTTTTATTGTCACTTTATTGAGGCTGTTTTGTCTCAAGAACATAAAGATGTAACAGAGTTAAACACACCATCACTTGCCAACTTGTCTGGCAGTTTTAAAGCTTTAAATCCACAGTGGATCTTTGTTTTTTCTTCTTTTTTTTTTTAAAGTGATATGTAGATGTGAGGAAAAATGAAGGTGCAGTGTGGAGTTATTAGCATGGGTTTGTGTACATTCACTTGTTTGTATTATTAAGGCCTGAAATGCCTTTTATTTCCTATATTTATGTTTTGAAACCTTCATTGTTTACATCAGCTAGCAGTGTTTTTTCCCCCTCTTTTATTAATTACTGCATTCCTACCACCAGCTGTCAATGTGAAGTAGCATGAAAGTCACCATGCAGCTCTCATCTTGGCTTGACTTTTGACATAAATACCAGTTTTATTTACCAACACTGGCTGAGTTAACATGCAGTTTATAGATGGTTTTCCAGCTGAAGTGAGATGATCCTAAAAACATTAAAAGTAGGGGCTAACTTAGCTTTATTAGCGTAACTGATTACAATATTTTAGGATCAAAATATGTTTAAAAAGGCAGGAATAAATAGTCGAACCTTAAGGGGCTTTTAGGATCAAAGTTGCTTTAGGAGCAACGATCAAAGTTATTATCTACTAAGAAATCGGCTAATCTGCTTCATCGGTGTGTTTGGGTGTGGTTTGATCAAACCTGATTTGACAGTGGCCCAACAACATTCAAACAAACACCAAAGCTGTCATCACATTTGATTCAGATCTTGCTAAACTCTCATTGGTGCACGGAAATACATGACATCACCTTTTTCCAGCTGAACAAAACATCTCTCATGTGAAATAACCAAAATGTTGTTTATATAAAATAGGTTTTAAAGGTCTTTTCAATAATAATATTTCTCTACAGCACCTCTAGTGGTCAGAACCTCCACAGGGTACCCTTTCATGGTATTAAACTTTGCACATTTGACTTCGGTCGACCTCTCCTCCCTTTAGAGAGCAGCCAGCAGCTCTGCACCCAGTCGCTGTCTGTCCGGACAGAGCGGTCCCAGATGGAGAAGACTTTATCGGGCCTGACTCCCGCAGATAAACCTGCCAACACCCCTGCACAGCAGCAGCAGATCAGTGCAGCTGAGCAGAAGAGCCGCATGGACCTGCAGATGTCTACAGCGCTACATGGTACGGCCGCCTTCACACACCTGCCTTTAAAACAACACAACACACACACATGTTGTCGTTGTGTCACATTTTTCTTGTATATTAAGAAAAAGACTCCTGCTTTGAGGGTGTAGATCAATTCAGTTATGAAGTGATGTCTTTAGAAAGGTATCTGTCCAAATTTAGGTTGTTATTTTTACTTTTAACCTCTTCTGATCCCTTCGACAAGAGTTGCAGCTTAAATAGTGTCAAGCAACTCAGTTTAGTCAAACTAAATGAGAAAGGCAGCTGATTGGAAGCCACAGTTAAAGCTCCTAATTGATCACACTTCAGTCAGAAAGTGATAGGGACAGGTTGTTGTTGTTGGCTCTGCACTCCAGCACATTAGATTTGAAATGAAACAATAGCTGTGTTTACATGGACCCTGATATTCCACTAATAATCGGAAAAATAGACCAATCAGAATAAATGTGCCTCATGGTAACCGCCTCAATCGGAAGAGACTGACCCGATCCGGCCCGATCGGAAGAAATCTTCAATCGAGTTGAGAGGGATGGTGTAGACCTTTTAATAATCCGTTCAATCAGAAAATATTGGCGCCTAATAACCATGAAAAATGCAGATTTTCCATAACTCCTGATACAGACAACATACAAAGACAAATAAACTCACTTTTTCATATAAATCTGACACCAGGAGCCAAATGGAACGGCCATTGACACGGTACAACCACTCTTTATTGGTTAAAACAGGCCAATAACACATTTTAGGCTCACAGCGATAAAACTTCTGCTGTTTTGTTTCGCAATAGTTTCCTGCAATAGCCAAATGAAACTAGTTTATTCTCTTATATCGATAGCAAGGTTATTAAATGGATGGCAATCACTCTAACTGACATAGATGGCAATCTGTTAACACGAGCTAATTGAAAGCAAAAGTCATCACTAACACCAGCAGCCAACAGGTCAGTGAAACATGGGGGCAGAATTGGTCCACAAGACCAGGCAGGCTCCAAAATCATGTGGTTTTGGCCTCCAGAAGATCGGTTCAGCTGCCCGCTTGTAACAGGCCACCCTGTAGTTCACTGGATGTGTGGGATGAGTGAGTCTTTGTGGGGGGGGGCAAGCAAACAAAATCCACTCTCGACTTGCTGCGGAGGGTCTTGTTTTCTCCCACAACCTTCTTTAGCATCTTGCTCCTGACCGTATATAATTATTATATTATCTGACCAGATCACGAGGCTTTGGTTAGCAGGCCAAGTTTCTTCAGTGGTGAAGTGATAATGTTGCAGTTGGTTTATAAATAGCTGCAGATTGTTGTGGCTATTTATATCTAAAATATTAGTTTAGTTAATTTTATTAGCACAAAGGAGGTGATAATAAGATAAAAAGAAGATGAAGAAGAAAAAACATATGTCTAAAATATGTCCATAACATCACCTGAATGCCATTGTCTTTATGGGTTTCACACATTCTTCATATATGAACCAGGCAACAGGATAAACATGGCCGCAAACATCCTCCTCCTCATCGGGCTGGATTCCTCCTGACGAGCTGCTCACGCTCCCACCTGTCAGAAACGTGCTGAGTGACTCTGTTGCTACTGAGCATGCACGTGCCAATGTATACATATGCAACTGCGTACATGTCGATACACGAACTCGCTCTCTGCCAGCTGTCCCCCGAGCAGCGAAAGAGGCCCCTCCATCGGGGGGCAAGCCTTGGCAGATGTACGGCGTGTTCTGGCTCTCGGCTGGTATTTTGGTTTTTTGAGGCCTGTATTTAAAATGACTGAGATACTTCAGGGTTTGGGGGAAACTTCCAATGCCCCGCTGACAGATAACGTTGGAAAGAACACGAGACGGACACTTAATGGCTACTCTCCTCTCTGCCAAAGCTTCTCGATCATGTTGGAGAACTTTGGCGGATCATTCAGACATTATCAGCCATTTGTGATGAACTGACCCCAGGCTTATTGTGTCGCTGTTTACTGCAGGATACTTTTTCTTTTAATATTGTAGGAGAAGAGAGATTTTATAGGGAAAATTATAATAAAAACAGAAGAAAGAGTTTATAGAAACTTGACAGTACATATTCTTCAAAGTAGGATTTAAGTAAATCAGCAGCTCATCTTTAAGGGCACTTGTAGAAGCAATCGACATATCTAAAACTAAAAGAAATGATCCATAAACTCCAGATAAATGTCACTTGTACGTTGATGTTGATCTTCTTGTCCTGTTGTGTGTTCACTTTTCTCTCCTGCAGGGCAGCCGTGCAGCCAGAACACCCTGAAATCCATCATGAAGAAGAAAGATGGCCGCCCTGACTCCAACGGCACCAAGAAGAACCTGCAGTTCGTCGGGGTGAACGGAGGGTGAGTGGGAAAATCTATTCGCAGGCTCTCCTGTTTGAACTTGTATTTAATCACCATCAAGAATATTTAAGTAGATTATCTTTTACTTTGCATTTTAAGATGCCTGTTGGATGTTTTTATCGTGGTGATTTTGTCATGTTTTGGTGTCTTTAAGCGTCTTAAGTGAGGTTAAAGGTGCTGTTTTACATTTACAAGGCTGTAGATGTTCTTTTCTCTTAAACGTGGGCTTGTTAACATCCACATGGCCTTCTGGATGAGAGCATGTTGCCGCTTTTTTTTGTGTGTTCAGGTTTCTGTGCTTTTGTCGCCCCCTTGTGGCCCAGGTACGAGACTACATCAAGTGACGACTCCAGCTCGGAGGACAGCAGCTCCTCCGGGTCGGAGGAGGAGGAAGAAGAGGACGAGGAGAAGGAGTACGGAGGAAAGGAGCGATATAAGAAGGTGGAGGGAGGGAGCACCAAGGAGGAGTTCCAGCCTGAGGGAGCTGAGGATGTGGACAAGAAGGACGAAGAGGAAAGTTCAGAGAAGCAGGAGATGAGAGAGAGGTGGGTCAAAGAAACACGGGAGATAACAAGTTAAAATAGTTGCTACACGATCTGATAAAAGCAGTTATACTACTTTGTTCGATCAGTCACAATCAATTTGACATTTTGTAATATGGAACGGCTGTTGGATAAAGAGCAGCTGAAGCTATTTGAGTGTTAAAATAACTTTTGTGATTGTGTTTGTCGTCTCTCCAAAGGTACGAGCTGAGTGAGAAGATGCTGGCTGCGTGCAGCGTTCTCAAAACTCACCTCAGTGACCCGAAGGCTGTGAGCAGTAAAGACGTGGTGAGCAGCTTTTTGTCAGACTCAGTTGTGCCTAATAATGGCAATCTACTGCATTTAATGCTGCATGAAGCTGGGGAATAACATTTAACAGCATCCAACACAGAGATCCCATGCAATTTGTCTTGTTTTGTTTGTTTTTTTAAATTATTGTATATTGGATTATTGTATTATTACTGATGCATTCATGTGTAATTAACATTTTACTGTTGTAGGTGGTCAAAGTGGAGCTGATTTTATGTCATATAAAAATGTATATAATATATAAAACATGACAACAATGCATCATGTTTTTATAAGTTCATCGTAAGTCTGGAAAGTAACTAGTAACTAAAGCTGTCAGACAAATGTAGACAAGTAAAAAGTACAATGTTTTCCTCGGAGTATAAAGCAGCATAGCAAGTCTGTAATGTTGTACTTCTGCACAAAGTGGCTTTAAAGCTTAAATGTTTAGTTTAATTTGGGTTTTAGCATGTACAAGTATGGAGTTGCATATTATTTTTTGCACATTAGCCTCCCCACACAGATACTGTCTCTAATCCCCCTCCTGCCTCCTCAGAGAGCCTGCCTGAACACGGTGCAGCACGAGTGGTTCCGCGTGTCCAGCCAGAAGGCGGCGGTGGCGGGCATGGTGGAGGACTACCTGGGGGCCTTCGGGGCCGTCTCGCCGGCCGTGCTGCGCCACATCGTCAACATGGCCGACGGCAACGGCAACACGGCCCTGCACTACAGCGTGTCGCACTCCAACTTTCAGGTGGTGAAGAAGCTGCTGGATGCAGGTGAGAGCGACGAGCAACAAGTTGGCACGGAGGTTAGCCGAGCGTTTGCTTGTGTTGAGTGCACTGCAGAAAATCTGAGTTGGAAGGAATCTCTGTCCAGTGTAAAAAAGCTTTCCATCAAACCCTGAGATTATCTTTGTTTTGCTTAAAATGCAGCCAAGGTTTAGTTTGACTCCCCTCGCTTCCTCATCAGACCAGCAGAAGCTCCACACTGTTCTCCTCCTCCTCCTTTTCATCCTTATCTTCCTCTTTTAAGATATCAAGTTCCTGCAGAAAGCCAACAGTAACTCGGATACTAAAAGGCGTGTAACTACACTGATTTCCTGATATTTAATAGTCACAGTCACAGGGGACATTTTACTGCTTTGAGTACTTTAAAACTTTCTGATTATACTTTTCAGTGCAGGACTTTTACTGTGTAACGGAGTATTTTTACGGTGTGGTATTAGTACTTTCAGTAAAGCATCAGAGTACTTCCTCCACCGCCGCCATGCAGCGATCTCTTTGAAGGCTCAATAGATGGTGATGAGGTCCCGGCCACTCGCTGCTCTGAAAGCCTTTTGTCTCCTCTGTCTTTTGTGTCCTTGTGCTTTGTGACAGCATGCCCCCCACCATTGTAGCCTTGGTCCTCACACCCAGTCCCAGTTCCTTAGACCTCTCCTCCCCTCAGTGGCGGGGCAGCCACCCTCATACCCGCCTCCCTCCCTCCCATCCGGGCTCTGATGTCTTGTCTCTTTGCACGGCTTCAGGTTTGAAAAGGCTGCTAGCAGAAAGAGTAAAAGGATGAGTCCTTTAAGGTTCAGACAATGCGTCATGGTCCCAGGAGAACTGGTCTGACACAAGTCCTTGTACATTACTGGGTTCGTTGACTGACAGGCGGCGACAGTGACAAGTCAATCACAGACGGTTACATCATGCGAGACCACCCGCACTGACAGAGTTTGCCCTCTAGCTGCTGCAGAGTGCTTTAAACACGGCGTCCGTGTGTTTCAGATGTGTGTAACGTGAACCAGCAGAACAAGGCGGGATACACACCCATCATGCTGGCCGCGCTGGCCGCAGTGGAGACGCCCAAGGACATGCGCATCGTGGAGGAGCTCTTCAGCAAGGGCGACGTCAACGCTCGAGCCAGCCAGGTCAGTGACTGCAGGTCAGAGGTCAGGAGGCAGCAGCAGGGCACAAGCTGCACATGGTGTAGGTTTCAGTGAGATCAAGGACCGACTCTTTGTAGAAATTAAGAGTGTACTTGACAGACGTAGCAGCGTATTGAAAGGTTATTTTAAAAGGCTTCAAATGAGTGAATGAATGAGTAAATCAGAAACACACAAAACCAGATTATGATCAGGAGAAAGTTTAATTTCAGATGTACTTTTACCCTACAGCAGGGGAAAAATGGTACTTTGGTGCCACTAAGTGGTAAAAGAAGGGAACTATTTGGATTTTTTTTGAAAGTATTACAGACTTTGGCGGTGTGGGGTAACGCTTCTTACTGCCGGAGCTGCATAATTTTATGATTTAGTCTCTTTAACAGTGAGGTATGTTTTAGGGCTGCAATCATTTTCTTTGTTAATTTAATACTATGAAACAAACAATGCAGTCTCATAGTTACAATATTTATCTACATAATCCTGATCCCACATGTACCCGGCTCTCTTTCTCTCTTATTATTACTCTCACTCTTAATTTATATTAATCGCCTGGATATTCTGTATCACAGAAGCTGTTTCCGTCTAAGAAATGCATTTCTTAGCTAATTAATGATCCCCCCGCCCCCCCCCCCCATTATGTATTGATTATTTTGAGTAACCGTATGCTTTGACAAAAAATGGTGACAAACGCCCATTTTAGGTTCCCAAAGTCTCCAAATGGCTTGTTTTTGTCTAACCAACCGTCCAAAACCCAGAAATATTTAAGCATCAAATCTGTTTTACATTTTTGCACAACAAATGATAGTAATATTCTGTCTATTGACTAATTGTTTCAGCCCTAAATTAATTTGTCTAAGTTTTTTATCAAGTAAAACTATTGCTGATTTCAGCCTCTCAGTTGAGGATTTGCTGCATTTCTCTGTTTCACATCATTGTAAATGAAATATTTCTGGGTTTTGGACTGTTGGTGAGATAAAACAAACCAATGTGGGTAATTATAATGGGACATTTTAACTATTTTCTGATAAAAACAAAACTGGAAATGAATCGAGAAAATGACCGGCACTTTCATCAAGAATAAACAGTTGTTAGTTGCAGCCTTCAGTTATCAGTTGTTAAGTAATTGTTTCAGGATCAGTATGTTTGCATTAAAGTAAACTGCAGGTTGGATTTGTTACATGAAGAACGAACAGCCTCTCGCCCTGAGATGATAATTAAATAATAATAATAAATTATTCATGCAGCACTTAAAAAAACAAAGTTACAGAGTGTTTACATGGTTGAACCAGGATTACAACATTTCAGGAGGCAAATAAAATAAAATGCCCAACAATAATACGAGACAAGAACGATAATAACGATAAAACCGATAAGAGACGTTGGAAATGAAACCGTGTGCTAGCATCAATAAAAATCTTTGTTCTTGTCCCCGTGCTGTCAGGCTGGTCAGACGGGGCTGATGCTGGCGGTCAGTCACGGCAGGATGGACATGGTTCGGGCCCTGCTGGCTCACGGGGCCGACGTCAACGTCCAGGACGACGAGGGCTCCACGGCGCTGATGTGCGCCAGCGAACACGGACACGTGGAGATCGTCAAACTGCTGCTGGCTCAACCCGGCTGTGACGCCACGCTGAGTGACGGCGTGAGTAACGCATCACTCAGTACTGCACTTAAGTACACATTTGAGACTTGAGTATTTTGTTTTCGTGCCACTTTCTACTTCACTACATTTATTTGAAGTTACTTTACAAATTACATTTTTGCATAAAAAAAACCTATGAAGATAAGGTAGATATAAATTAAACTACCCAACAGTTTCATGTAAAAACATTTCATGGATCGTCCATAGAATGTGCTGATAACCTTTTCATATATATCAAGAAACTGAATTCTGACTGATCTTTTGTTCTTTGTTTCTACTTCGTGTCTCTTTTGTCTTTGCTGTCTTCTTTCAGGACGAGAGTAACGCCCTGTCCATCGCTCTGGAAGCAGGACACAAGGACATTGCAGTGTTGCTTTATGCACACGTCAACTTCTCCAAAGCCCAGTCACCGGTACGTCCTCGCCTCTCCCTTCAGGTTGAAACCACCGTGTTCTTCTGATTTCACGTCCCGTTACGTGAAGCGTTCACACGTGTGTTTGTGTCCGTCTGTATTCTAGGGGACCCCTCGACTCGGCAGGAAGACGTCGCCAAGTCCCACTCGGAGGGGCATGTTTGATTAGAGGCCCCGCCGCCTCTCCCTAAAAAACCCTGCGCTGCTATTGGTTCACGCTGAACGATGCCTTACCCACAGCTGGATGAGGGACTCAATCCCAAGCACCAACCAACCAATGAGATTTCTGGAAATGTTTCTTATTTATGTTCCATAACGAGCCCAAAGTGCCCTTTGAATCTGAATGTAACCAGCCGGTGCCTCAAGTCCCATCAGATTCTGGCTGAAGTGTCTCAAACAATCAGCAACTACTAAATGCCATTTTTTTCTTCCTTCTTTTCTTTCATATTATTTTTCTCTTCTTTTTTTTATGTTTTGCAATTTGACAACTTTTTTTTTTTTTTCTAAAGCTCGATGTTGATCATTCAAGAGCACCAAAACATCTTCAATCGTGATTTTATTTTTATTTTTTGGAGCGCATCAGAGTAGACGGATGGAGAATAATCCACCCACATGTTAGCAGAAATACTTCCTGTGCATGCTGCTCGTGTGCGCCCAGCTCTGCAACTCCTTTGACGGATGCATCGATGAATAGACGTGACCTAGACTGGAGAAATTGTACTTTTATACAAATCCTTTGTATCTATTTAAAAAAAGAAGAATCACAAGTATTTTGAATATTTCCTATTACTACTTAACGACCCATGAAGTTATATATTTATCAAAGTATAGTTTTTAACGCAGATATATGTATTCATTGTACATACGGTGGTCATTAGTTTAGTTATTCTCCTTTTTGTCTTCGTGTCCGGTTTCTTTCCATCAGTCTCTCATGTGTAATATAAGCTGTCTGTCCTCTAGTATTCATCAAGGTGCTGACTTTCATCCTCAAATGAGAATTGAAGTGCCTGAGACTTAAACATCAATTAAAGAATATAAACCGATGTCTCGTCTTCATTGAGGAGCCACAAAGCTACATTTAAGGGAAATGAAACTGCACTGAGGATCCTTTGTTTCCAGTTGTGTGATCTTTATTCCTAAAACAAAACATTAATGTCCAGGGCTCGTACAGCTTTTTAAGGAGTAAAATTCAAGCACTTTCAAGGTACCTAAATCAAAAATTAACAGACTCTCAGTCTTTATCATCACATCTAAATTGTTGCTATAAATGCCAGGAGACGACAAACAAATATGACGACGGGATCGTTTCAAATATTAAAAGATTTTTCATTTACATAAGTGAGTGTGTCGATGAAACACCAGTTATGTTGAAAAATCAAGCATTTTTCAAGGACTATATTAGAATTCAAGCATATTCCTAACTTTGACGTACATGACGGTTAAAATTAAGCATTTTTAAAGTTTTCAAGACTTTGTACGAACGCTTGAATGTACAACATTTAGCAAAATGAAAAAAAGATCAAAACATCTGCACAGTTGCATCTCATTCACACCAAATTAGCTTTTCGGTCACAAAGACTCGAAGCAACGATACTAAACATAGCATTTCACCCAAAGACACAGCACATGTGTATAAACAAATGCCCAAAACACAAATGTGAAGCAAAAGAAGAAGGAAAAAACAGGCTAAATAACATAAATCAAAGCAGAATGACCTGAAAAAACCTTTGTAAAGAGAAAATTGCTACAACTTTAGTACTCGATAGTAAAATTTACTTTGAATGAAGACAAAGAACAAAATGGAGGTTTGCAGCAGGTTAACATTTTTATTCATGATGTTTTGGCACAACTTTAGTTACTAGTTACTTTGCAGACTCAGATTAATGACACAGAATATAATCAACAAATAAATGATGTAATATTATAGATTAAGATGAGATTCTTTTGATCCCCAGCAGCATATAAAGTCAAATTAGCTGCAACATTAAAGTGATGTACACATTAATGCATTAGTGACTATATAATATACTATATATAGTACTAATACTAATATACATTATTCTAAAATGGGCCATTCTGCATAATGAGTACTTTTACTTTTGGTATTTTAAATATTTATTAATGCTGATATTTTTGTAAAATTTTGAATGCATGACTTTTACTTACAGTATTTCTACATTGTGGTATTGCTGCTTTCACTGAAGTAAATGATTTGAGTACTTCTTCCACCACATTATCACAATACAGGAGCACAAACAGTATCAGTAGCAGTAATCTGATTTGTATGAGTAGATGTCAGGAAGTCCTGATCACTGAACCAAAGAATTTATCACTTTGTTGTGTGACTTTGCAGATTTGGAAACTTCCACAATAAGAGTTTCCACTATAGATAAATGTTTCACCTTTAAGTGAGACAATGTGACTTTTGTGAATGAAGAAATGGCACATTAATTATCTGATTAATGAAAAACTGCATCCTTTCTCGGTCTGCTGTGACCAGTTAGCCTCTGTGGGCTGATGTTACCAGATGCTGTACATAGACTTAGCTGCATAACAGACAAACTGAGTCAGTTCACTCTACTTGCGCTGCTGCTACAGCACATTTTTTAGTGTTTTATCATTATTTGTAACTTGTGGCCACAAAGTTACAAAGGCTCACTTTAATGAGACATTTAAAGCACTAAATAAATATGAATTTGGACAAAACACAGAAGCTAAACGGACTTATCAGGTAACAACCAACAGATCCGAAGGGTTTTCTCCAACATGAGTAGGAAGGAGTTTAGTTACTGTTATTTGGGTTTAGTGAACGAGCCAGCTGAATCAGTCGGGTTAATGGAGAATGGTTTTCTGACTGGAGGGCTTCCTGAGGGATGGAAAGAGCGACAGCAGTAAAATAAGTGTCATGAACACATTTAAGAGGCTTTTGAGAGCAGAGTTATATTAAAGAGTCTCTTTCCAACACAACAAACTGAATCATCTACAATTAAAGTGAATAATTCTTGCAAAATGCGTAAAAATTAAAACTGATTTTGTTATTTTTTTCTAACTGAAGCCCTTAAATATCAAAATAATAGCATCTACTAATTTAAAATAAGGTGAATGATGAGTTTTAGGTAATGTTTCTCTCTAAAATATATGTACTGTTGCAAAAAGGAATCAATATTCTTTCCACCACAGCTTGTTAACCGTTCTTGCACTGTAATTTTCTGGACAATTCTGTTTTTAAGTCAACGGTGCTAATAGAGGAAACTGAAACACACAACACTGCCCCCTGCAGACCCAGTTAGTCCAAACAAACCTGTGCAGAGGCGTGTGGGTGCTGCTGGACCCAGCTCCCGTCCTGGAGAGTATGTGTTTATGTTTCAGTGTGGGACGGGGTACGAGGCCGAGATCGCCCGGCCTGTAGCGGGCCAGCTCGAACTGGAAACTCACAGCTGGATTCAGGGTCCCTGCTCTGTAGAGACACAAGGAACAGGATGATAGTGACGAAGCAGAGTTTGGACTTTTATTTCTTTGTTGTGCTTGGGTCAGCGCAACCTCTCCCAAAGAAATACACTTATACATGCCATCAAGCATATTAAAGCCATAGATTATTTCTATAGGTAGTCGATGGATACGCTAGTCTAGGCACAATGCGGATCAAAGAGCCACTCACAGCCCTTCAGAAAAGCTAAAAAAATATCGTGACATTATCCAGTTAGAGAGTGATTTTTATGACCTGGCTGCTGCAGGGTCACTCGGTTGGTCGCTCTCAGCGGTGGAGTTGGTGAGTGTGGGTCTGTCCAAGACCACCAGTAGCTTCTGCATCAGCAGCTTCCACTGGAGGACAGCGTCCACCTCCGAGTCCTGCTCGGTAGGCGCCTCCTGCAGGGAACAACATCACGGCTGAAGTCATGGAAACATTTCTAAGAGGTTGAAACTATTTCAGTGGCTAAATATCAGTATTCATGTTATTATATTGCTCATATTGTTCAGTGCATTATTAGCCTACAGCGATGTAAACACCTACAGCAACTTAACATTTGGAGATATTTCAAATGTCACAAGATTCATCTCAGTTACATACAATTAACAAAGATCTGTGTTATTTGGGTTTAATACCTTCTTACACCTCAAATTCTTCCATTTACATGAGAAAGCGTCAGTTAGCTTAGCAGTAAAAATGCTCGAGAGTGTATTACTTAATACTTAGGTTTGATGGTTCATGGTGTTTAGAACAGATGTTTTGTACAGAAGTTACACTTGTGAATTAAGGAAGTTATTTTAATTCATGACTGTAGAAGGTCCGTCCATCCATCCATCCTCTATACCGCTTATCCTCAGAAGGTCGCTGAAGCCGTTCAGGGCGAGAGGCAAGGAACACCCTGGACTGGTCGCCAGTCAATCACAGGACCGACACATATAGACAGACAAACATTCACACCTACGAGCAATTTAGAATCATCAATTAACCTAACCTGGATGTCTTTGGATGGTGGGAGGAAGCCGGAGTATCCGGAGAGAACCCACGCGGACACTGGGGAAGACCCCAGCTGACCAGTGGGGTTCAAACAGAGAACCCTCTTGCTGTGAGGCGACAGTGCTAACCACTGCACCACTGTGCCGCAGCTAGGTTTTAAATTTGCATACTTAAAGGGTCAGCTAGGCTAATTAGCTAACCTGGATAACTGTCTTATTGATATTGAGAATGTTTAACCTCCCTGTTTTTACATTACTGCCAGCTACTAATGCCCAATAAAACTAGATCTTTGTTTATTAGTTAAAAAGAATTACAACTTGTTTTTTGACCAATAAATAAAGACGTGCATCCATTTCTCACTTCTTCCATTTCTAATGCTAGCACCTCTTCTGGTTTTGTTTCCCTGTTTGTCACAGAAACAGCAATTGAAAAAAAAAACAAATAAATTAGAAATTAGGCTTAAATTTGGTGCTCCTAAAATAAGACCCTTGAATGTATTTGTGTGTCCCAATGTTACTGACGTGGGGTGTATAGGGTCAGGACTTTTTTTCATTTTACCATCAGGGCTTGTCTGAGAGTGACAGCTGCTTCCTGCATGATGCCCTTCATCCTGCTCCTCCTCTTCCTCTCCTCCTGTAGCTCCGCCTCCAGCCGGCTCACCTCGGCTCTGTTTTTGCCGCCCTGCTGCGACAGTGAGGCCCGGTCTTGTCTGAAAGCACAGCCAGTTTTATGTCTTTTTATTTCCCTACAGACATAATTTAAATTTCTCCTCATCAGTTCACATTACTAGTGTGGTTTGGACTATGTGTTTGCTTCCAGTATCTTGAGTGAAGCCTGTGTCTTCTAACTGGTGCAATCCAACACCGGCATATTCATTCCCTGAAATGTTGGTTCACATGCCTGAAACTCATCAGCTGTTTGATGTTGTCTGTTCTACGTCTTTTTCTGCAGATTGTAGCTTGAACATTAGATAACAAACTTCCACAAAATGTCACAACTATGTCGCTGCCGTATTGCTTGTTATTAGATACTTGTTTCTTAAATCTGCATCAAGGGGTTTTCTCTGGATTTTGGCTTTTTTAATTTCTCTCAATTCTTACTTTACATTTTTTTCATGTGGTATCGAATGTGCACATATGAGTCAGTGGTGGAGAAGGTAGAGACAGAGTGAACTTTGACCTGAGTGCCTCCATCTCAGCCAGGAGTCCTGTGTGTTCAGTCTGAAGCTGCTTGAGTTCTTGCTGACACTCTTTCAGCTCCACCTGCAGCTGCTGACACTTTTCTGTAAGCTGCTCCACCACCTGATGGAGAGAAGATCTCTTTAGTAATGTTTTCAGTGAATCAAATCATTTTTAAAAGAGGTACTGCATACTTGAACGTGTTTTTTGAGCTTAAAACTAAATGATATGACTGCACTGTGATGAAACACATCAATGCTGGTGTTAATATTGACATTTCTCACCAAATGTATAAAAATCAGTAATTCCTTGGTTGAAAATGGCTCAACACGCCATCTGCTGTTTCAAATCAGCCTGCAAGGCCAATGCTGACATAGAGTCAACTGGTTGGGACTAATCTACGTCATGAAATTTATATAAAAAAGACTCTAATCAGTGTCAATCAACCGTGTCCACCAACCCACACACTGCGTAGCCACGAGGCCACGCCTCCTACAGGTGTTGTTCCCTCACTCGTTGCATATTTTAAATATGCTGGGAGAGAGAGTTCTAGCTGAATTTGAGGGTGTAGTTACACTTTAATATTAAAAACCAAGCCCCCGGAAAGACAATGTGATGGTGGGAAAGAAGACATGAATGCTAAAAGGAAAATAATGAGAGAAAAATTAAACTGTTAAACTGCTTTGAGCGCTCCTTACTTGCCACTGCACGTCCAGACTAACAATCTTCACTAAGCAGATATTATATAGAATAGCATTTGTTTTGGAAAAGCCCAGGAGTCACCAAAAACACAAACATTCATTATCTGGGGACCATGAATATCTGCAGCACAATACAGAGAAATTGGGCTCGTCATTTGTTAGTCAAGGAATCATCCTCTGGGGACCATGAATATCCAAACAAACAAAACCTCATGGCAGTAAGGTCAGTAGTAGTAAAGATACAGTATCCTTAAAGAATAGCACTTGTAACTGGCAAACATTTGACTTTTTCTCAGCTCATCAAATCATTTGGCAAAAAGATTTTGATCTGTCCTCACAGATCATACATGTACTGTAGTTCTGTGTGATTGTAGTGAACAGCACAACCTTATAGCACAAATTTTTTTTTTTTCAATATAGGACTTTAAATCTTAATCATATAACCCCCAAAATCTAGAAGAAAAAAAACATGAAACTTTCAAAAACATAATAAGAATTTACAGATAACCCAATTTTGATGCATTAGTTGAATAGATCATTCATACCAGTTGCAACTCATGTATGCAAACATCATCAAACCACCTGGATCCGATTCTACATTGGGCCAAAGCAATGACTAGGTAGATATCTGTTAATTGGCGGAAAAAAGCGTTATTGTCCAGGAAGTCTTTCACCTTCTTTCGGACGCAGCTCTTGCGGGTCGTCTCACTGAGCATTTGCTCCAGGATGTCCACGTCCACGCTGAGCCGACTCTTACGGTCCCGCAGGGCAGAGTTCTCCCCCATCAAGACCTGTGCCTGCTCTGACAGCTGGCTGAACTGAGCCTTGACCTCCGTGTTCTCCCGAAGGGCCAACCTGGTCGCCTCCGGGACCTTCTGGTCCACCAGGTTCTGCACCTCTGCAGCCATGGCCGCCACGTGGCTCTCCATCTCCTTCTCCAACCTTTTGTCAGGGAACAGGAGAGAGCAGAGAGTAATCACTTAGGGACTGTATATTTAATAATACTGAAGGCTAGTTTATTTTTTCATGTGACTTGGCCCTGTACGTCAAAGCTTTTTACCCTTCAATTTCAAAAACTGCTTTTAATATTATACAATACCGCAACTTTCTGCCATATTTGTCAGTTTTTTATTTTTTCATAGGCTATAATCGTAGGCTACATTTGCAGATTTAATGCTGTCAGTATATCAGAAGTCTCAACCTGTTGTTTTCCAGCAGTGCTTTCATCTCCAGGCTGTGGACGGCAGCTTTGTGTTCCTCCTTCTGACTGGCCAGCTGCTTCTCCAGAGACTCCATGTTTGACATCAGCTCCTCCTTCTGCTTCTGAAACTCCTCCAGACTAGCAAGCCTCGCCGCTAGGAGAGAGGAGAAGAGAGGAGAGGAGAGGTTTGTTGCCATGGTGAGTGAGTTACTGTAGTTATGGGTTTATGTTACAGGTCCAATGAAACCAATTAATGCCAATGTAGTGTGTAATTGGGCTATCTAGAGTAAACTGGCTAGAAATACATTGTTGTCATATGTCTATACCGTCCTTGTCAGTGTGTAAAAGTTGTAAAATGTCAATCTACTACAATGTGTTCATAGTTTTTGGGTTGGAGGTGTGAATTCGCCTGTCTGTGTACAAAGACATTGTTTATATTTCACATGTGTTGTAGTTATCAGGGTGGAAGAAGTGACAATTTCATGCTGCATGGAAAACATTTTTCTTTGATACCGGTCTTATTTTCTCAATTAAATAATTATGTCTCAGTTTTATATGGAAAAACGTCAAACAACGGAAAAGTTACCATCTCAAAAAATCATTGTGGTTTACCCCACAGAGATATTCAGTCTCACCGAGTGTCATGTTTTCTGCGGTGAGTTCTTCAATGCGGTCTTGAAGCTCTTGCCTCAGCCGACTGTGCTGCAGCTGCAGGGCGTCTCTGTCCTCATCGGCAGCCTGCCGCTGGCTCTCCAGGCGCTCTGTCAGCTCGTCCACTTTGTCCTCCTTTTCCAGCAGGGAGCGTTTCAGATACTCAACAATGTCCTTCTTCTCCTTCTCCAGCGCACTGTACTGAGAGTTTAAGTCCTTCTTCTGCCTCTCTAGTTGATCACTTGTCAGCTGATATCTGGAGGAGGAAGAGGGTCATGCAGGCCCAAGGGTTAAGGGCAAAATTATTCTTGTAGTACATACTGTATGTACAGTAGGGTGATGTGTATCTTCTTCTGGATTTCTGGCAGATTGGATGCCATACATCACATTGCTGCCTCTCACAGGGCTGTGACAGTTGCATGCTGTGTTATGGTGAACTTTAAGCATGCTGGAATTACTTTTCATTCATTTGGCAGATGCTTTTGTCCACAGTGACTTAAAATGAGTGCACGCAACCGCAGTTGTAACAAGAACTACATGTAAATGTCAACAAAAACTGTAGGTGCAACCCATTGAATTGTGATTTAAGCTGGTCTTGAGTGCACACACTTTCACTTCAAGGTAGTGATAACTCTAGGTGCCCATATTTGGAGTGAGCTTTTAGAAATTCAAATAACTTTTTAAAGAAATAGGGGGACAACAGCATTTTTCTGGGACGACCAGAGCAGGTGAACATCACAGTCTAGGCTTTAAAATCAGACAATATTATACTACTGTTTTAAAAGTAAAAGTACTCATAATGCAGAAACATGGCCCCTGTGAGTGTTATATTGTTATGTAAAAAATTAACTAGTAACTATAGCTGTTAAATAAATAAGTAAAAAGCGCTTCATTTCCCTCTGAAAGGGAGTGGAGTAGAAGTATAAATTAGCATAAAATGGTAAAAGTCAAGTAAAGTACAAGTACCTCAAAATTGTACATTTACTCCAGTACTGTACTTAGTTACTTTCCACCACTGGTTATGGCTAGGTGTCTGCAATATTGGTGTATACGCACTTTTAAAAAAGTTAATTTCAAAGTGATAACATAGCTAACAAATGCCAAGCTAACTTAGCATACAACATTACGAAAGTGCAATGCAGAGGACGTAAAAGTTGCGTTGAAGTGATTTTTTTAAATTTAAGTTTGAAAAACAAGACTAACAGAGTTACCTAGAAAGCATTTGCTCGCCCGAATAAACATATTATGACACCATTCCCATTAAAGTATACTCTTAAACTGAATTATTTCCGCTGTTTCTAGTGTTAAACAGCCTCACCTCTCCAACTGCTCGTTCAAATATCGTATTTGAATCAGGTATAAATCTTTCTCTTTGTCGTCAGAAGCGGTTTTGTCTGCAGGACTGTCCTTTTTTGATGTTTTCTTGGCTTCATCTTGTTTGTCGCCGCTTTTCTTATCCTTCTTTTTGGGCATTGTGTCAGAGAAAGTTGGCTAAAAGTTTACGCTGAGAGCCATCAGAGAAACTAAACTCCGTTGTTGCTAGGCAATGCTGCCTTCAGGGACGCCTCGAAAAGTTTACTTCCTCACACGGATACCTTGAGCTGCAGGAGGATGAAAATGTGATAATGCGGATCGGGCATTCATACTTTTATCGATCTTTTAACAAATATAGTCTTGCGAAAATATATATTACAGTTATGGTGCTTAATCTAAGTTTGAGTGGTGTTTTTAACCATATTTTAGAGTGATTAATGTGCACTGGTTAATTGTATTTTGCGAAATCTGATAGTCCTAAAGCCATCACTAAATTTGCTCAGACCAGATTGAAAAATTAGGTTAAATTAAGTTTATATTGTTTCCAAAAAAGGTAAAATGCTGACAAGAAATGATTGAGTACAAAATAATAATAAATAATACAAAATTACACACTCACAGGCTATGGTTTAAAGGCTTGTTGGCAACCTCATTTCTTGTTTACTAGTAAAGTATCCAAAAACAAATTGAAAGATATTGAATCTCTGCTTATTATTTTCTCAAAATAGGCAACATAACCATCCCCACAAGCCTTGCATCTGTAACTGGCACACTATGTTGAGTGGTAATATTCTACAAAACATATTTTACAGAGTGGATATACTAAAATTGATCCACCTACCCAGTGGTGTAGCCATGACCTCTGGCCCCCTCTACCCATCATATGATTTCCATCTCAGTGGCTCCCTTGGGTGGAGTGAGTCAGTATTGCATGAAAACGTTGCCTGGTTGCATGCAGGAAAAAATGCCACATTTTTTTCTTTACAGAGTGTAATTTCTGTGTTTCCATATTCTCCCTTCATGCCATTAAATGTCAGCTGTTGCGGAGAGAACAACCTCGTCTTTTCATGCGGTGCACTGACCTCGCTGCTGTTTCACTGTAGAGCTTGGAGAGCAGTCAAACTAACAGAAAGGTTAAATGTGTTAAATCACAGACTTCTTTACTGCATTATAATCCATCATTATTACCTCATGCTTTAGAAGCAATTAAACTCAGTGTTGTAACCCTGCTTTCAGTTACCTTAGAGCAGCAGGACCTCAGCCAATGAAGTGTAGCAGTTATTTATCTGGAGCAGGTGATTCAGCACCGTGTAAATGCCTGCTTTTTAATTGGTAACTTTTCATCTCTCCCCCCCTCCATTTGGCTGCAGGGATTTTTAATTGGGTGTCTGTGTGTGTTTCACCTCACTTCACTCCCTGCCTATAAATCCACTTGGCTGACTGATTGACCAGTGTGGAGGTTAATTCAGTTTCAGCTCAGTCAAGCCTAGTAAATTAATAAAAGAGTGTATTATATAGCTACAGTAAATATATTTTAGTAGGATGTTACTTATAGATATTACAGCAGAACTACAGGCCCGGGGGGATATCACAGTAATACCACTGGCTATTATAAATTGAGTACCATAGACGCAATACAAGCTGCTGTAGGGAGACACAGTGATATTTAATTGGGGGAACTAATCAGCATCAAGAGTATTTCAGTTGCAGTTCAGTCAAACAAACATTTATTTACCACATAATTTTGTAAGGAATGTTTCTCAGCAGCTATATGCATATATTTGTGTTTTCGGTTTTGGAGTTAAGAGGATACAGTTAACTTAGATTTGATTAATGTTTTGCAGTACCTGATTAGATTGTTAGCTGACATGTAATTACTGTATAAACTCTCATGGAAACAACATCATAGATTAAGATAAAACTTTATTGATCCCTGGGGAGGTCATTCACAAGCTACCCAGCAGATAAAGTAGTTAAAATGAGCTCCACCTTTACCAACTGCAACGTTAAAGAGATGTACACATTAATGCATCAATAATTTTAATTCAATAATATAGCCTAATACACATTATTCTGAAGTGTAGTACTATTACTTATGGTACTTTAAGTATATTTTGATGCTAAAACCTTTACACTTTTATACTTTTACTAAAGTAAAATTGAATGCATGACTACACGGTGGTATTGCTATTTTAGTACTTCTTCCGCCTCTGAAGTCGAGTTAGACAAACATACGTTTACATGGCAACAATGGGCTTTTATTCATTCTTTTTTACTAATAATTTAAGTGTGGAAAACAAATGAGTGCAGCAGAATGATGCCATGGTTCTGCCAGCTCTCTCCCCCGCTTACAGCTCGTTTCCTCCCACCAGCCTCAGCAGCAGTAGGGCGGGGAAGGACGGTGACCTTATAGCCTCCAGACTGGCACCAGTACAGGCTTTCCAACCAGCCAAACAGGACAAACTCCAACATAGTAACTAAGCCTGACTTCGCTCCTGTGCAGGTCTGGCAGCAGTTAGCACCAGATTTAAAAAAAAAATTTTTTTTGCTGTTTTATTTCCAGTAGCAATGAGCAAGGAGAAGCAGAGCAAGCAGGTGCCAGAGTACACCGGACCTCTGTCCCCGTCCAAAGGCCAGAAACCCCCGAGGATGCCCAAGTGCTCCCGCTGCAGGAACCACGGCTATGTGTCTCCTCTGAAGGGACACAAGCGCTTCTGCAACTGGAGGGACTGCCAGTGTCCCAAATGTAAACTGATAGCTGAGAGGCAGAGAGTCATGGCGGCCCAGGTAACCGTTACTTTTTACCCGTTAGCGCGGCTAGCTTAGCTTGAGCAAAAAATTAGGGTCTTAAACATCAAGGGTTTTGGGGTGAAAATACATTATTTTTGCGGTGTGAAACATTTAATTGTTTTGAAAAATATTTTAATTTATGTTTGTATACTTTTAAAACCACTGTGGACACTTTTACTTTAGTGGTTTTTCCTAATTTTAATTTTGTGTAATGTTAGGCCTACTAATAAACCAAAGCAACCTAAAATGTCAACCTAGCTAGCTTAGTTTATACACTAGCTAGCTTACAATTTATAAACTCTTAATATGTTTTATGAGTATATTGCTACACGTGTTGCTAACAGCAGACAGTTTATAAATAGGAATTAATTAACAGGTAGGCTACAGTATATAGAGCAGCTATTTTTTCCATATTATTTTGGTCATTAACTTTGTAACTTGGTACTTTGTAGCTTGAAGTAACATTTTAGGGGGTTGTAAAAATTTGTGTCTAGGCTAATTGATAGTTATCTTTTGGGATTAAGTTACATTAATTATACATTTTAAAACTATGGCATGTAGGAAACACACTCATAGATTATAAGTGACTTGTTCTTTGAGAGCCAGTACAGATTAAACTTGAGTTTTAAGGATTTTTTTTGCCTCTATAGTTTTTATATTAGCTTTACTAGCCTATCCTCCAAGGCAGCTGGCTATTTTGCTAGCTTGCAATCACTAACTAATGTTAGTGTTAAGGTTTGTTTTTAATAATTATCTGAGTGTTCGCTTACATTGGTCAGTTATTTCATTTGGGGTAATGACACAGGTCCTAGATCAGCAATTAAATGCAACTTTTTGCCTCGGGTCTATTCTCATGCATCCTTATTAATTATATTGCAGGGGAGAACTGGGTAAGATGATCACTTTTTACATTTTAAGCGATCATGGCCAGACACTTTTTTTCTTTCTCGTTTTGATCTAATAGTGAAGTGTTAATTTTTTTAAGTTTGCTATATGTACCTGGTGGAGTTGCCCTTTGTCAATTTTCTTTGTAAATGTGAGCATATCATATGTAAAGGTACATTTGCACTATTTTGTAACTTATCTCACTCATAATATACTTTATACTTTCACACCTATAATGAATTAATTTTCATTTGCGGTGTTGTATTGGCAGACACAGCTATAGCATGACATGAACATGGCATCAGTCCTATCCATTTAATACATACACTGCTTTGTTTTGTAAGTAAGAAAACAAAAAAAACAGAATTATAACACATTTGAAAAACTAGTGTCAAAAGACAAAGACATCGTTAGAGCAACTGAATTTCATTTGAAACCAAAAAAATGTACATGAAGTCAGCATAGCGGAAAAGATAACCAACCTATTGATAAGCCACAATGTATATTTCTTATGGAAAAATTATGTGTAATCTTGTACTAATTATGTATTATTATTATTTTGTAGCATTAGCAAGCAGATATTGTGTCTGTTCTGCAAAGTCAGTAGATAAGTGTAATATTTTGTTTCATTTCCTTTCGTCCCCCTCCAGGTCGCCCTGAGACGGCAGCAGGCTCAGGAGGAGGAGCTTGGGATTTGTAGTCCGTTGTCTCTGTCCGGCCCAGAGGTGATGGTGAAGAATGAGACTGGAGCAGACTGCTTGTTCTCTGTGGAGGGACAATCCCTGACACCTACCAGTAACTCTACTTCTTCTCTTGCTGTCACAGGTGAGGTATTGCTGCCAACCGTTATTCACTTACTGTCCCGCCACGCCCTCTCACTACCCTCTCATGTGTAGCAGACACCTGATTATACAGCTGTACAGGTGAGTCATTGTGTCCAAACAACAGCTCCGGTATGTATAATGGGTATGCACATGATGCAACCATGCAATAGTCAGCATCCACATAGAAAAAGACATGGAAAACACAGCTGAAATGGTAAAGAGCTGTTTTGCAGTTGAGTAGACAGATATTGAAATAATTCAGGTTGAGAAGCAACAAACACTGTTGCATAATTTCACTTTGTTCTGTGAAATCTTATTCTGAATTACAAATTACTCCCCAGTCTATAAAATCGACTTATCATCAAACTTGTCTTAAGAGCGGTGGGATGACAACTTTCATAATTCAGAAGATTGTTTTTATCAGTTTGAAATCCTATTTTTTCATTTTGACAGTTTCACATCTAGAAAATTTCAATGACTGCATACTAAAATTGTAAAAGTGTTAGTTTAACAGGCTGCAAAGCCACATTCTAAGATAAGATAAGCCTTTATTAATCCTTAGAGGGGAAGTGCAGTTGTTGCAGCAGCACAAGGACAGAAATAAGTATAGATAAATAGAGAAAGTAAAAAAATAATAATCAGATGTATATAAAACTAAAATATGAATATGAATCTATAAAAATAGAAACTATACAAGAGCAATAAATGACAACTTTACATTAAAGTGACAGTGGTGTAGTGTCTGATCAGTCAATTATTTTGTGTGTTATATTTCTGTTTCTAATCAGGGTCAGAAAGACTGGACAAGAACACCTTTAGAGGCATTGTACCATCAATAAGAGACATTTTCATGGGAAAATAGGTGCAAATTAAAGTAGATTTGGTGGCAGCAGCATGAAAGGGCATCCTTGATGTCTTTCTTGGTGGTGGTGTGGAGGCAGACACAGATATCGTGTTCCCTGTCGGCCTGATAGCAAACTTTAGGAGTTGGAATATGACTGTGGTCAAGGCTGCTCATGCCTTGCTCTGCTTCTGCTTTGCGTTTATGTGAGAGCGAACTTTGGGTCTCTGGCTTGGCAACAGAGAGGAAAGGACTGAGGTGGAAAAAGGAGTTGAGCACTCTGTGATTCACTGATGACAGGAATTAGAACAGGGACAACAAATGCCATTATCTTTGGCTGCGATGGTGCACAGTGTCTTCATTGTGTAAGACGGAAAGATCAGGGTCTGCCTGAGAAGAATGTGGCCTTGTTGATAAGGAAAGGACGTCAGACATAAATGACCAATGATGATTTGATGGTCATGTTCGTCCTGATAGGGCAGCCCACATGTCTGTATTGTGATGACGTGTTGTGTTAGGTCAGCTAATTTGATGTCAAAAACACCTGTCACCTGCAGATGGTGCTGTTGACAGCTATTTGAGCTAAGGCTGGAATGACCAGAAAAATCCTGTAAAGTTCAAGAAATATGTCTCCCGTTCTTGTTGAATGATCGATCAACAGCTCTACTGCAAGCCTACATCTGTATAAGTTGAACAGATCTCATCGTTGAAGATTGTTTTCGTTGGTGATTTATTGGTTATCAGTATCAGCAAAGACAGGAATAAAATAAAATAAAACCCTAAAAGGCTGCTTGAGCTCTGCATATAGGGTTAGTTTTACAACTTAACTTATTAATCCACAACTAAAGCTAGTACATAAATGCATAAATCTATATTTTAAATGTAATAATGAAATGAAAATACTGAAATCCAGCCACAAACGTCATACTTTAGCCTCTGAACTGATCTTTGTTGTCTCCTCTCTGTGTGCATGTTTGTCCAGGGAGTCACTCGGCGTCGTCCTCCAGCCCGTCAGCCGGTGCCCGGGCTCCTATTGAGGGACCGTCTGACCGGCTGCTGGAAACCTCCTATTACAACTTCTACCAGCCTTCACGCTACCCCACCTACTACGGCAACCTCTACAACTACCAGCAGTACCAGGTGACTAACAACAACCACTATTTGAAGCCTTTTTTAAGGGCTCATTGTAGGTATTTCACTGCAGTGTACATGCAGTGAACAGCCCCCTCCTCTCAACAGCAGATTAATGTTTGTCTAAAGTATTGAAATTGTTGATGTGTATTGGTGTGTTAACTTGGCTTGCCTCAAGGGAGGATTTTTGTGCCACGGTTTTTAAACCGCTGGGCGAGTACAGCAGGGGAAATGTGTGTGTGGATATATGTGTGCTGCATTAAAATTCATAATCTTATTGTCCTGTTACCTCAAACACCTGTAATAGCGCCAAACTGTTTCAAGGACAGTATATTACTTTGATGTTTTTGTGTTTAACCTGCCTAGAATATTCAAATTTTTTCCATTTGATTTCAAATGACAGTTCGGTATAATAATTAGAATTAGAATTGGCTTTATTGGCCAAGTATGTGTACACATACAAAGAATGGGACTCTGTTTTTTCATTGCTCTCAATATACTTACACATTAATAGACATAACAGCTAAGAACAAGGACAACAAGGCAGAATAAATAAAGGTAAAAGAATAGACCGGATTATTATGTACACAAGTGTGTGAAAAAATAGGCCTATATATAACTATATAAAAGGTCTATATACAAGTCAAGTGCATTTAGACGAGACAATAAATCTCTCCTGAAATTGGCATACAGTACCGCATTTAAAAGAGCCAGCACTGGGAAACAATATTGTAAAAAACAAAGTTTTAGTTTTATGCTAAAGTACTCCTTGCAATATGAAGTATTGTAAGTAAGGGTCTGTTTAACTCTGTGTCAGAGTGGTGGTACAGTACATTACGGTATGTAGACTGATTATAGTGGTTAAACTGATGACTGTTACTTAAATGATGAACTGGTGTGATGTGTGTGTGTGTGTAAGAGTGTGTTTGTTTGTGTGTGTGGTGTGCGTGTATGTTGGAGGGGGAACTTCACATCTAAGCTGCTTCCTGCCAAAGAATCAGGAGATAAGCTGCTTAGCTACGAATCACCTCAGCATGTACAAGACAAAACTATCACAGTAATATGAAGCCCACGTCAGCTGCTGTGGATGCACAGCTGGGAGAGATGAAAAAATAATTTGTCTCAGTTTGTCTGAGGTCCGATACCTTTGGAACAGATGCATTTAGCTAAATTTGTGTTGAAAAGAAAAACATATTTTGGGGTATTCACCACCTTGTAAATAGACCTCACTGATTGTTTTTCTGTCAAGTTAGAGAAGCAGGCTTGTTATCAGAAGAGTGCCATTTTCATTCACTCAGCAATGACTGCCGATGTGTCCGTGAGCAAGGCGCTCACCTCCATACAGTACAGGAATTGTTGTTGTACGTGGTAGCCTTAAAAAGTAGTCTATTCTGATTGGTTTACAGGTGTCCGCTAAAATGATCAGGACACCTCAAACAGTTCCAGTCAGTAGTTTATCCAAATACTTCTTGTCCGCGCTGCATTGAAACACTTGAGGTGACCTCGAAAACATATTAAAATTAAAATGATTGGCGTCCTAGTGGTCTAAAATCGCAACATCACTGGTTTGATTTCGGCTGGGTGCCTTTGTTGCACGTCACCCCCTCACTCTCTCCCCATGTTTTCTGTCTGTCTCTGATGTCAACTTTAAAATGAAGCCAAGAATGCCAAAGAAAAAAAGATGAATTGAAGACAGCTAGCGCTGCAAGGAACGATTATTATCAGTTCACTTATTAATCGTTTACCCATCACAAGTTAAAAAAGTGAAACATTGTGAAAAACACCCAGAAGAATCTATCCTAAAATATTTAACATGTAAAATATATAAACAGAGATAATCAGAAACATTTGAGAACCTTTAGCCAGCAAATATTTAGCATATAACGACTGATTATCAAAATCAATTCATTTTCTGTAAATCAATGAATTGCCTAATCAAGTTCAGCAGTGATGAAAGGCGTGTGTCCTGATATATAAAATAGCAGACATGCAGAATACAACTGTAAGAAAAGAAATCATTTACAGACAAAAACAAAGTGATGAAAAGTATATGATGCCCCATCTTTGCACTGAAACCCTGAATAGAAGCTAATTCTATTTATTTTTAATTTTTAAAGTGATATGACAGTGATGTAGCACGTAGCAGGTGCTCCGGATGCATGTGTAGGCAACCTTGTGGACATTAGAAGTTAATTTTCTTTTGCCTCTGGTAGTGATTTATATAAACTTTTATTTCTTTTGTTTTCCTTAGAGATGGATGAGAGCGTCTGCTTTAATGTCGGCACTTGCGCTGTAACGTAGGACACATCAGGGAGACAGTACCGAACATCCCACCAACACACACACACAAACACACACTTGGTCCCCTCATTTGCTCGTCTTTATATTCACACTGATTTATGCTTAAATGTATCTCTATTGTGTCAAATGAGATGAGCTTGTGTGTGAAGCAAATTAGATCTATAACTCTCCAGTGATCTCAGAGGAGGTGGTTTGTTTTTTTATGAAGAACATTTGTCCACCCCTCTCCACACCCCCCCGTTCCCCCAATAGCAACATCTAGTTTTGGGGTCACTGCCTCCGCTAACCTGCCAGCGCACAGCAGAGCCTGAATTGCAAAGGTTAATGGTATTGTCTGTCAGCAGAGGAACAAACCGCTATGCCTCAGCGCTCGAAGGAGAAAGTGAGCACATTAATGCTAATCAGTTAGCACTCTTTAGCATAATTTAGCCATCCTCCTTTGTGATTTATGATATTTTCAGTGAAGTTGTCAGGTTGAGAGGGCTACGTGCGGTTATTCAAATTCAGGGACCTCTTTTTTTTTTTGTATTTGTATGAAGAGCTGATTATTTGACGATGCGTTTCAGTGCCACAAACACACAGTTGCACAATTTGTAACCAGAAATTCATTGTTATAATGACAAAAAGTGATGCAATATTTCTTACAGTTAATCTTAGTTCTTTATTACCTGAATTAGAATAATTATCATGCCTCCACTGATAAAAAAAAAAAGAAGCTTTTCTCTTTTGTCTCCTCTACCTGTCCCAAACCTTCACAATTTAATGGGCAATACTCCAATTTTAGCATCCCCATCTGAAGTGATTATCCTTGAGTTACTCAATTTTGATTTTGTCTACATATTTGCTGCGATGCACTTATCTCTATTGGTCTTTCTGCACTTTCCAGAGAGCACAGTGTTGGGCTGTGACGTCTTTTCTCATCGACTTTCCGTTCATTGAGTTAGTTTCTGACGGTGGCGCTCTTTTCTCCATCATATCATCATAACATCTGGTGAAAGTGTACTTTACATCTTTTTTAAAATTACATGATTAAAACAAATTTAATTTAAGTTTTGCTCCAGAATAGCCTCTGGTTTCATTCAAGGGCTGTACCTGATGCACAGCTATTTCATTATGTGTTACCAGTAAGTTTACAATAGAGAGTGCCATAATGGATGTTTATTTATATAAATATGTTACGGCAGTATTTAGCGGTTTTTGTCAGTTCTGTTTTACTGCAAGCGCATCTTCAACACACCACCATCTTGTTTATGTTCTTCACAATAAATTCCTAATTTATTGCTAGTTTGTTTTTTGACTTAAATACCACAATACAGATAGTTAATACAAGTAAAATAACTTCACACGATCAAATAAAAACATTGGGCCCAAACAATATTCTATACTACACTACAACATTACATTGACTACGTTTACATGCACACTAATTTTCCAGTATTATTCCGAATATGGTCAAACTGGAGACGGGAGGACCGTGTACCATGTTGAGTGGGAGTTTTTCATCTTTCAGGGAATATACTTTTTAAAGTACCCTGAACAACCTATTGTTAACATTTATATGTAAAACAATTTAAATAGTTATTAGAAAATGGTGTTATTGTTTTTACATAGAAATGTTATTTGAATGTCTTAATTGACTATGAACTAACTTTGGTTTGTCTGCTTCCTGTTTAAAAGCAAGGGGTAGAAGCTCCTCAGGGAGGTCATTGTTGGAGTTGGTTTTCCTGGAGCTTATAGGTTTTCATTTTATTGACTGATGGATTTCCTTATGGTATTTTGAAATTTCATTTTGAGTTTTTTCATTTTCATTTATTGTTTTCTTTCACAACCTCGCCAAAAACCAGCCTGAACTGCTTGTCTGTCTGATGTAAACTACAAATAGTATGCACACCGGGTGAAGATGATGCGTGTGTCCTCCCACTATTAATCGTTATTAATCCTTAATCCTTATTCTCATGATATAGTGATCTACAGGTCTTGAGCTCTTCCCGCTACTAAATCAAAACCCACAAGGAAACACTGTGGTCTTTATCAGTGTAAGGCCATCTACCTCGTCCTCTCCTCTCCTGTGCACTCAGTGGTGCTTGGCTGTCATGCAGGTGGATGATGATAATATAAGGGTGGTGTAGAGCTTCCAGACAGGAGATGGTGCCAGATAAGAAGACAGGCCCTCTCAGGGAGGTATGAAAGCCCCCCCAGGTGTCAACAAGTTAGCTAGTGCGTTTAGAGGAAGGACTGTGGATGTGTGGCAGCATTCTCCTCAAGCAAACTGCAGTACAAGTCTATGTTTTTATTATACTTATACCATAGTGTAGTGTAATGTAGTGCACACAAGTTATTCTTACTTTAAATTATATCACTGCCGTTACTGAGTTGTTGTTAATCTCATGCTAGCTAATAATGACTTTGTCCACAACCCACAACTTCAAACTCCATCCATTCTCCTCTACCAAAATTGTGAATTGACATTTGTTTACTAATGCTCAGTGCCATGAAAATGCATTTAGAAACGGGCTCTGGAGATGTAATTGTTGTTTAAAGTTATCATCAGGTCATCTATGATTCTGCCAGCCAGAGTGTTGCTTGTGCTGAACGCCTCTTAGAATTTATCTCAGTGGAGAAACTAAAAAAAAACATCCTAAAGATGCTGTCAGATGTTTCTGCCTTGATGAGATGAGTGTAGAAAAAGGTTGAGAAGAGAGGTAGAGAAAGGGTGAACTCTAACTTTAGGGATGAGCATTTATCACAGGTGCACACACTTTACCACCAACTCTGTTGAAACTAGATGTGTAACAGTAGACACAATTTATGGTTAAATGGTTAAGATTGAATTTCCTTTTCATTTATTTTGAAAACCACTACACAGTGACTCATAGGCCATTTGTGGTGTAAAAATGAAGGCACTCAACCAATTGTATAAGGTAAAGAAGTAATCTTAAAGAAAACAAGAAGCAATATGTTAACAAAGCTATTGAGCTCAAGCACTGAGTGTTATGTTTAAATCCCATAGTCTCAGATTCTCACTGAGTATTGTAGCATATCTGAGGTGATGAACACTCCCAAGGAACTGGTTATTGGTTTGGCCTTTGGCTGCTTGAACACAGAAGGAAAAATGGCACAAACCCCAGGCTTTTACCTCTATTAATAGAGACACTAAGGCTGGTACCTTTTCAGGCTTTTTGATAAAACAAAAAGTATTTGTTGTGTTTCCCGTCTTGGTTGGCACTGGCCAATGGCATATTTTGCAGACTGTCTTAATCTGTGCTTCATCGCTTTTGAAAATTTTCAACAATGCTTCTGGACAAATACACGTACAGACTGTACAACTGGTTTTTACAAAGTGTCACAGAACACAAAGCAGTTTACAGTGAAAGTACATCTGTCACGTGACTTGACCATGGATTGATTGGTTAGATCACTCAGACTAAAAATCTGTTTGCAACTTTCTGTTCCACTGATGCATGCATATACTTAAAATACTATTCACCCCACCAGTATACATTGAGAAAGGTTTATACATCTGTATGGCATCACATTGACAGTTTAAGCAAGTTATTCTGCATGGATCCGCTTGTGAGCACTGGATGTAAACCTTTTTTTTCTGTAAGCACGACAAAACTTGCCTTTTGTGAGCAACTTTTTGTTTGGTGTTGTATGTGTCCTGCAAACCGTAAGCTTAGTGCACTTTCAAGACTCCAGTCCAATCTCTATTGTATTTTTCACGGCCTAATACAAGAGCTGAGTGTAGCTTAAATAACAGTTTATAAAGCTGTCGGAGAATTGATGGTGTGGACAATACGGGTGACATATTACAGGCTGACAGAAATCAAATTCCATAAAAGTGAAATTGAAAACCCTCCGTGAGGCGGCCTTGCTGCTGAGTAGACAGCTCGTTTTAAAGTTTTCAGAGGACTGGAGAAAGCCAGCGCTGCGTGTTGCGGTCCATTTTTAGAACAGGGCACAGACCCGTGAATTCAAACACTACTAATTCTCTGTCATATATTATTTTATCTCTATATTTCCTCCTGTCAGATTAGGTTGTTAAAGTGTTGCCTGTGGGTATCTGAAGGCTGATTTGGAGGATTGTGCCGTCAAACATATGTGAATGGGAACATAGAAAAGGAAACTTAATGAAGAAAGGCACAGAATAAAAACGATCAGAGAATGTATTAGTATATCCACTGGTGGTGTTGGGATTAGTATGCATGGATATGCACATCACATAACCAATGTAAACAAAGGTTTAAGTCGCTCTACATGGGTTAACAATTGGTTTGTTTATAAAACAAAATCAGTATTTCATTTAAAAACCCTGTTGTTACTGAAAGAAATAGCTCCAAGGACATAGTAACATATGAAGTCAGAGACCCACTGCAGGAGATTTAATTTAATTATTTTGTTGGTCATTTTGCGTCAAGTGTGTTCCTGCAGAGAATAAAATGTAGCCGCTTTTGCCAACAGTAAATGACAAAGTTAGAGAGGGCTCATAGGAGGAAGCAAAAACCTTTTAGAGCCAGAATGTGCAAAGTTTTGGCTCCAGCATTGTGTCAGTCATCTTGATCAGCTGTCCACCTTGATAATGCTATCGAAGCTGAAGCAGAGAGAGCGTAACTTGCATCTAAAAAGCCACCACAGACATTGAAGAATTACATTGCTTAAACAGCTGATTTGTGACCACGAGCATCACCTCATGGCCATATGACACACACCACCAGCACATGATTCAACACAGCGAGCACAGACTGACTGAGAATGAAATATTTTTATTTTAGAGTTGAAACAATTAGTCGATTAGTCAATTGACAGGAAATTAATTGGCAACTAAGTCGTTTAAAAATAAATGCTAAACCAATTCTCTACTTCCTGCGTCACAAGTGCAAAGATTTGCTGCTTTTTTCTGTCATATCTGACAGAAATTAAATTGGATATCTTTGGATTCTGGATGGTTAGTCAAGACATTTGAAGTTGCCACCATGGGCTTTAGGAAACCATTTTCTCACATTATTTATGCAGAACTGATTGATTGAGAAAATAATCAGCAGATTAATAGATTATGAAAATAATCGTTAGTCATCCCTATTCTAGTTTCAGTCATAAAATACTGTTACATAGAATCAGCAAAACTTAACAAGAATGGAGTCTTTGGTGGATTTAAGAAGGTCTTGCCACTTTTTGGACCTGAGATCTCCAGGAATATGATTATATATATTTTCTCCTTTGTGTGTAAAATTGCTTGTTTTTGTGTTTTCTTGTATGAAGCAGATGCCCCATGGTGATGGCCGCCTGTCTAGCCACAACATGTCCTCTCAGTACCGCATGCATTCCTACTACCCAGCAGCCACCTACCTGACGCAGGGCCTGGGCTCCACCACCTCTGCGCCGCCCCTGTTCAGCCTGGAGGACAACTACAACAACAACAACAACAGCAACAACAACAACAACTGCTCTGAGACCATGTCGGTCTGTGAGTGACACACGCACACTCACACTTCTCAGGCCCCATTAAGTTTTACCCAGACTTTATCAACAGTGTGTTTAAGTACATTCAAGGGATGATTGCACTCAAGAGTGCCATAAAATTTATAAGATGAAATTAGTCTAAAGTGAAGCTTTTTTACTTTTACTATACTTACTTTTTTACTTTTTACTTTACTAATACAGAACTGTGTATGCAGGTCAGACTCAAGGTAAATTCATGTGTTGTATCAATTTACATGAATGACTTAAAGGAAGAAAAGCTACCATGTTAGATCTTCGTACTCGCTTCACTGTTATCTTTTCTGTTTAAAGGATGACACAACGTTCAGTGGAATTATGCTCAGCTATTCACCCGTAACCAGTTCTCATTTACAGTCATTCATGGAAAAACATAAATCTTTTGGCTATAATTCGCAGCCGGCGCAGAAAAAGTAATCAATTTTAAAATAACCACAAAACTGTCAGAGACCTGACAGTGCAGCTCTGTTTCTTTTTGTTGTGTTTAAAGATGAGGTAGATCTGATCTCTGATTTCTGACTATGGAGCAGTAGATTTCTGGCACTCTATGCCACCATTCTCAGATGGGAATCTCAGCTGAGCGTGGCTGCTGATGGTGGTTGCCTGGATTTTCTGCCTTTCTCAGTACCTGTGAATGTGAAAATCTGATTGTGTGTGTATTGCCTAATATGTTCAGTACGGTATTTGTGGAACTGTGCAAAGAACGCATGTAAGTGCACGACGAGAGTGAGATAAGGGGGAAGATCCAGCACAATGCAGTTGGAGAGAGATCTGTTTTAGTGCGCTTCAGGAAAGATAAATAAATTTGAAATTCTGTGGGACATCTTTTCCCTCCGTCTTTGGTGCTTTCACTTTTTTCACGCACTTTTTTAGAGGTCCGTTTCAAGTGTTTTGGGAGCACAGATCGCAAATGGTGGCGTCCTGTTTCACAAATGATGGTCATTTCCAAATTGCAGATACATTTGTGGTAGTAGTTGGTAGTTATAGAGAGATATTGCATGCACATATAAGGTTTGCAAGTACTGTAAGGCATTTGCTATGATGAAGAAAAAATGATTGAATATTGCAAATCGCAGCTTGCATGTTTCAGATTTGTTGAAACAGGCCTGAGATCATCAGTGAGTCAACCTGACATTGTTGTTTAAGTTTAAAAAGTCTGTGCAGCCAAGGTGGTTTGCTTTTACTCTGCAAAGGAACCCTAATTACTCACCTGTTTGGCTGTGTGTGTGTGTGTGTGTGTGTGTGTGTTTTCTGAGGGTTCTCCATTCTGCAGTTGACCTAATTTTTGTGGTCCTCTGATTTACCGAGTATCTCTATATATACAAAGAACTGTCGTGACATTTGTTCATACACCTGAAGGCCATATAGGCTGAAGTGCTTTAGATGATGCTGAACACTATCAGCTGGAGTTTTTTCCACTTTTACTCAAGTTGTGCTGCCCTCCAACACACCTGTCACACATTCAAGTGTGCAGGGATATTTTCCAGTTATGTGAAGCCTTATGTAATTGTGTAAAATCAAGCTTTATTTTCTCTTGCAATTAACAAACTCTGTCTGGTGTTACCTTAGTTTGTCTTGAATGGGTTGTGACTGATAGAAGACAGGTCCGGTTATTTATTACAGGTGTCCTTTTGTTTGAAATTGAATGGGAGTGAATAAGCCTAAAAGGTTTATTAAAACAAATTTTTTATTATCTTTAATGATAGTCTAAAAACTGAAATGCTTTTGTCGTCAGGATACAGCAGTTTGATGAGTGCACAACGTTTTTTAACTTGATTGACTAGAACAAAAAGGTAATTTTCTTTTCAGGAATTACAATATGAAGTTGATTGTTAGACAACAGTGGTATTGTGGGGAGAGTCATTAGTACAACATCCCTCTTTTAGTGAAATAGCCTGCTGACACCACCAGCATCACAAACCTAAAGACCCCCGCATCTTCCCTCATACATTTGTTTATGACTTTCGCCTGTCTGTTTCCTGTGAGGGTCCCACGTCAGCCTCCTGCTGTTAACCGCCATGCTCCATTACAAGATAACACTCTCAGCGGGTGGTCCCACATTTGGTGTCGACTCCAACACCAGAGAAACAAAGCGCCTAAATCTGTGGTTTTCAACCTTTTTTTCTGGCTTGGTGACCCCTTAAGAGGAAGCAATATCTGCCCTCAACACCTCGTCATAGGCTGCATGTTTTCTGTATTTTTCTCATCAAAGAGTGATTTTACCTTATAGAATTTTTTATTTAAATATCTGTGTATCTTTTCTTGTAAGTGTTGTAATATGTAGGAAAATCAACAGACAGAGATGCAAAAGCAACATCAAAGCAACCTTTACCAAAAAGAAGTATAAATTACAATGAAGAAAAGACACTACTCTTGTTTATAGTGAAACAATACCAGGTCATTTCTTCAACGCTAGTGAGCTACTGACAGGTTTTCCAAATGTGTGTAAAGTAAATTCTTGTAACCACCTTTGGAAACAAGGTGGACATGTTGTTTTCCAGTCTTTGGGAATCAGTTTTTGGCGAGTATTCTTCCCATTATCAAAGCTGATTTAGTTGGAATATTTTTGAGGCATTATTTTTGAAATCTATCCTGTATTTCATTAGAAAAAGGCAAAGATTTCAGAAACAGTAGAGAGAAGTGGAGGATAGAAACTATTTTTTGCAGTTTATGTGCAGTATTAATATGTTTTTTCTTTCCGGTTCTGTTTTGTTTCACCTACACCAAAATCTTAGTGCGTTGTCTTTGCTCTTTTTCTGCTGTACTGTGTCTTATACTATAATAATGTGACAGGGGGATGTTTTCAGTATTACTAGTTATATAGAGCTGAGAGAGGAAGTTTGTTGGAGGTTTGATTCAGCATTATATTGTCAAAGAGTCGGTCTAAACATGTGGTGCCTACTTGGTACAACCACTGCCAAATCCAGTGTGTGGGTGTGTGTCGTATCTGAACAGGAGGCTTCCACCCTGTTACTGCAGAGGAGGCTTTTTGTAAGAGCCTCTGTGTCTAAGATGAGGTTGTGTGTGAAACATTTTTGTGTCTTGTCCTTTCCCTTGTCTTGTTGTTCCAAGGCTAACTCATATCTTATCAGCTGAGCATAAATCACTCTGCAGGGTTATAAGCATGTTGTTCCTGTGAGCATCACATAATGAACTTTTTATCTTATGTAATGTGGCTGAAAAATTGTTTCTCTGTTTCTGTTTCAAAAGGTACTGTAGCTTTTGGGTTTTTTATATAGTCTGAATTACTGTATTTCACATTGTTTTTAGCTGCTCTTATACAGAGTGACGTGAAGCTTTATGTCCAATTGGAGCTGAAACGATTAGTTTAGTAACTAATTGAACATCAAACATCAGAAAATGAATCTGGTTCTAGCTCCTCAAATGTGAGGATTTACTGTTTTTAAACATAAATGGTTTAGGACTATTGCTGCAACAAACTATTATTTTTTATTAATCGGTCGAATATTTCCTCGATTAGTCTACAAAGTGTGAAAAAAAATAATGAAAATGTCCATCAAAAGTTCCCAAAGCCCATGATGATGTCTTTAAATGACTTGTTTTGTCTGACTAACAGTCAGACAATCATTCAGTTTACTATCAAAGACGACTTTAATGGTTAATTGATTAATTTTCTGTCGATCTAATCGATGAATCGACTAATCTAGTTTGGGCTGTTGGTTGGATAAAACAAGCTATTTGAAAATGTCACCATGGGTTGGGAAATTGTGGTGGATTTTCACTATTTTCTGACTATTGTCTGACTTTTTAAAGAAGTCAGAATTAAATGACTCATCAATTAATCCACAGAGTAATGATACTTTTCCAACATCACCAAAACAGCTCAAGTAAGGAAGGTAAACTAATATACTGAATTATTGTCCTAGTTGTTGATTTAAGTTGACATTTGCTTCAGTGCATCAAAATTCAGCCACATCTCCTTTTAATCCTTGAACTGTTTCGCTCTGATCGAACATGTTGTGTCCCTCGGGATCAATCCACGAGGAGGAAATAGCTGTGAGCTCTGAGCCTACCTGCCCTCCCCTTCTACCTGGCTGCCAAACAGCACCCTGTCAGATTTATCTCCCTCCCAGGATAGGGCTAATCAGTTGGCCAAATACAGAGATCCAAATAACCTTCAGGAGTGCCACGCTGTCCTTTCCCCTCGCCTCCTCTTCCTCCCCTGCCTCTCTGCCCTCCCCCTCCGCAGGCCCCGCTGTCTCCGCAAAATTGCCTTCTGGAGTTAGTGAGCGGGAACAGTTAAGATTTACAAACAATGATGAAGCTTGTCATGCGTCTTTCTCCATCCGTCACGGCGGGCTGGGCGGAGCTGTGGGTAGAGCCGTCCTGGTGTTCTTCATAAAAGCCAGCTCTCTGTGAAATACGCCCCCGGCCGGCCTGTTTACTGCCCCGCGCTCGTCAGCAGCCCCGCCGCCGTAAATCGCCGAGCGGGAGGTGACAGCGCAGTCCATCAAACTCCCCACCCCACCTCGCTGCCCTCCCAACATCTCACCTCACACTGCCCCCCCACCCCCACCCCCCTCTTATATACACACACACAGAGACACACACACTCACACTGTTTCTCCACAAACACTTCCTCACCAGGATCTAACCGGGGAGGCTCAGATGAGCTGCCCCGAGAGAGTTATGGCTGTTTCAGTCTTACAGGAGACAGCTTCAGGCCGAGTCTGTCAGTGTTTATGTTTTCTTTTTTGTCCTTGTCTAGACTTTTTTTTTTTTATTCAAAACTGCTCAAAGTTTGCAAGCTGTCAGCGCAGCAACTTTCAACACGTACTTCTTACATTTTTTGTTTTTTTTTGAAAACAAGATTTATACTAAAGTCAGACCTCAGAATCGAGCGCCTCAGTGCTGCCTATACGTTTGTCTGTTTTGTTATATTGGTGTCAGCACGGAGCGTACAGTAATTTAAATGCAAATCAGATTGTTGAGGTATTGCAGATGTTAATCCTGCTAATCGATAGACCTGTGTGAGCCCATTAAGTTAGAAATCCATTACTATCTTTCTAGATGATATTTTATTGATTTTTCTTGCTTCGATCTATACTGTACTGTACACCAAAGTGAGTTACTGCGTATAAAGTCTGTCGTTTCAGGTTCTCCGCCTCCTATGAAAAAAAAAAAACGATAGAGAGATTGGCGTCAGTAAGTTTCTTTGTTTCGTGTGTAAAATGGGCTTTTCCTGCTTTCAGATCAGATTACTTCAAACTTGCACTTGCTCTCACCCACGCACTCTCTCTCACACACACAAACAGTTAAGAAAGTCCCTTCAAACACACACACACTGCACATGTACTCGCACACACACTCGTGGCCACACTCATTCTGGAGATGTCAAAGAGGCCTCTCACTCTTTTGGATTTATTAAACCCGAAACAAATCGGTACTTCTAACCCAAGAGGTGACCTTTTCAAAGGAAGTGCTGTTTCATGTCGTGTAGCAGCAAGAGTTCATTTCCTTGGTCACTGACATGCTGAGGACATCACTCACCTCATGTACATGCACTCTGTGTTGTTTCACCACCTGAGAAAGGGTTAGAGGTTTATACAACTATACATATTTTTTGTCATTCACAATTAATTAATCAGTGTTCTTGGGATTTTCTCACTGTGTATCCATGACAAAAGTTCCTGCTGGAACTTGCTTAAAAATGCAAAAGTCTGTAAGTTTGGTGAACAACAAAATGTCGTCTGTTGTTAATGAGAAAGACAAGTCAATGTGGCGATAAACAAAAGCAGTCCACCATGCACAGTTTAAGTTTTAAAGTATTTTTTATCACTGAGATGTTGCAGTTTTAAATGCATGATGTTGCTACCTTCTAAGCTCCAGTAGGCTAATAAACCCTAGAAAATATCCAAATTTCCCTGCTATTTTTCAGAAGATGAATGCGTTTTGGTTGAGGTAATGACTTGGTTCAATCTGTAAGTAAGAACCAGCAGCAGAGGAAGTGATCCTGCTGGGACCCCGGAGGGCCTCACTGAATGTGTGGCTGATTGAGTGTCTCTCCTGGCTCTTGGTTACAGTGGAAAAGTCCTGTGTGGGCTGTCAGATTGTCTTCTCCCTGCTAACACCCTGCCGTGCTGCTAAGTGCCCTGATAGCCTCTGGGGCTGTGGATGGGCTAAATACCAGTGTAATTGTCTGCTCGGGGCACAAGCACCGTTGTAATGTGTTGTACAACACCACCATTAACACAGGCCTGGGGCTGTGGAGACATTAAATGGCCAGGGCTGTGTAGTTTATGTCCTCTTCCCCTCACTCTCTATTTCTCTCTCTCACTTACACACTCTCACACTGTCCATCCGTGAGGGACTTGAAAGGAAATGAAACGTGATTCTATTGACTTCTGTTTTATCTCATGCCATTTTTTTTGCAGCAATCATCGAAGGCAGGTGTGAGTTATTTCAGTCTGATGTAGAGGGTGACACAGGAGTGGATTTTCAATCCTGCCCCATCCCACTCCCACAAAAAAATTCCTGTCCCGTCCCAATCCCAGAAGAATGACTCCCGTCCATTCCCGTCCCATCCTGTTCCTGTGTTGTGTGGCTGCAACCAACCAGCAACCAGCCACTAGAGCAGACAGGAGAGAATAAAAAAGAATAAAAAAAGACAACAGCATTATGTTAAAAATAAAGAAAATAGCGTTTATTCATATTAGAACTGCATATTACTGTATACATAAATCGGACCTTTTGGTATTATGATTCCCGCCCGCTCCCGTTGACTTTTTTTCCTGTCCCGTCTCAGTCACATGATGAAAAGTGAAATTGACTCCCGTCCCGCGGGAATCCCACAGGAATCCCAAAGAAATGTCAGCCTCCAGTCTGATGTCCTGTTTCTGTAAATGCAGTATGTGCAGAGTGAAGTACTGATTATTTCTAAAGTTATTATATATCTTCAGTACTTTGCTTGAAAAATGTATATTTTTAATGACGCTAGCTTAAATCTCTGTCTTCTTACTGTCCAGTCACTATAATCCAGATAAGAAAAGAGTTGAAAGAAATGCTGATATGCTTTTCTTTGTCTTTAATTGTTACTGTCCCATCACAGAATCAAAAAGCAGCAGCGATTAGTTTGTGGACTTTTTTATTCTGCCCTGGGTTTTGCTTCTTAGGCTATGTGCAGGTTTCCCTGGCCATCTAATTGGTTTAGCTTTTTGGGGCTACACTTAAGATCTACAGAAGCTAATGAGGTCTGAAACCTAGTGGAACCTGGTCTTCATATTTTTGGGAGAAAAAATAATTTAATATATCTTGTGATTTACAGGTGACAATATTTATTTGTATTATTTTCCTAAAAAGATGCTGGAATTAATATTAAAGAAAAAGCAGTAAAGGACAGTGCTGTTTTAAATTAACAATGTGCATTAATAATACAACAATAACATAGCATTTCTTATTCCTAACCACTATTATGGAAAGTATGATAACTACTTTAACTGTAATACGTTATTTGCTCATTTTCTAGGTTGATATAGATTCACGTTTTTCCTCCCTGACCCCCCACAAAAGTGAAGCCTGCATGTAAACAAAGAAAAATTGTAAAAATGATCAAAATTCTTGGAGAAATATCCTTAACTGGAGGTGTTGCATAAGTGTTGTGCCTCACTTTAGATGGATGTCCAAACTAATATAACTGTTTTATTCTAACATTTGAAAACAGCACATTTACCACATAGGGCGTGTATCTAAATGTAATCTGTATATAAAATACTTAATACACTGCATGTAACATACTCACGTCTACACATACATAAAGTGGATGTGGTTTTCTTGATTTCTCTGTATAAAACAAACTTGGTTAGTTATGGTACCCTCACACCTAATCATGCTCTTGTAGTCACTTTCCTTGCGTTGATTTGAGCAGCGGCGGCGGCTCGGCGTGGATTGATAAATGACGTTGCCTTGGCAGCTCCCTGAAACAGCTGAACGACTTAGATAAACACATATGGCAGCTTTAGCACCCGCGGGAGCCGTCCTTCTTTCCATAGCAATATATTTCACTCTTCCTGTGTCCTTTACTTTGGCATTTTTCTTACCCTGTCGACTCACAATGAATCTCTTGTTTAAAATGTAATGATAGAAAAGTCCCGCAAATATCGATCGCCCGCCTCAGCTCATTATTGCATATCCATAACTTTTCGACGGATCACGTCAAAAGGCCCAACGATAGACTGACAGGCCATTTTGTGAGTTGATGGGGCACAGTAGCCGAAATGGAGATTTAGCATAGGGACGAGGGCAGTGTCACGCCTCTCCGGCAGTCATCTTCACCGGGGACAGATTGGTTAACAATGCAGGAGCAAAGGTTCCTCTCTGCTTAATTAGCCTTTGACCCCGACACCGATGCCTTCTGTCAGCCTGCATTGGCCCTTCAGCTCCATAGCAAACCAATAATGAGCGTTTAAGTGTTTTCTGACCCCCCCGTAATGGCTGCATAAGAGACTGCATCCCTTTGAACAATTGTCTCAACAGCTCTTCATCTGGGACATGAGAATGAGAAATATGTGGAAGATTTAACTGCACACACAATAAAATGAATAGTCCTTATTCACGATAATGCAGAAGCGATTATTTGACTCTTTATTTAGTTCTCTGATTAAGGTGTTTGATGTGGCTTGAAATTAGTTGTAGCTCAGGCCTCACCACCAGGCTTACTGTAAGAGCAGTGGTCACAGTTCAGTGTAGGCATTCGCTTTACCAGCACCAGCAATATTTCAGAAGCCTTAACTCTTTAGTGAAAAATGCACTTGGTTTTAGTAAAACCTCAGTGCACCAAATTAGATTGTTGTTAAGAAGAAAGGTTACTACAGGGTTTTGGCACATACCTCGCATGAATAAAAGCAGTTCTCTCGGGTTACCTTCACACAGCAACTGAAAATACCAGTTTGGATGATCGTTTCCTCGATGTTGTCAAATTATCAAACATGCAATTTCCAACCATGTCTCCTTGAAATTATGTTTATTTTGCCCAAATTACGCGTTTAACCGTGCTAGTGTCACGCCTGTAAGGACGTCAGTGGTGGAAGGGCCACCACTTTGATCCAGACTGAAATATCTCAACAAGTATTAGATGGATTACCATGAAATTCTGTACAGACATTCATGGTACCAAGAGGATGAATCCGAATGACTTTGGTGATCCCCTGATTTTTCCTCTAGCGCCACCAGCAAGTTAAAATGTTTACTCATAAAGCTCAACATCTAGCAGACGGAGATTCATGGTGCCCAGTGGATGAATCCTAATGACCAGCAGGTTGACATTTATGGTTCAGGGTGAAATATCTCCACAGCTGTTGGATGGATTGTCATGCATTTTGGTTATCACCCTGATTTATCATCTAACGTCATCATTAGGTCAACATTTGAATTTCTTCAGTGCTTTGGTTTATCTATCTAACTGTTGATTTTCTTTACGGGCTGCAACGTAATCCTTGCGGGCAATTGCGCAGCTGTGAAAACGTCCACTGAAAGTGCTTGTTTTTGCCACTGACAGGCTCAGACTGTTATTCGAAGTGTCTGACAACATTATGGAAAGGATCCCTAGAGAGATAGACCGTTCGTTAAAGAGTAAGATCCTCAACTCAACCTCTCGCGAGATTTCAGAGCGAGACTTTTCCTTGAGCAAGACTTTCTGTTTCTGGTTAAATAAAAAGGATTTCCAAAACTAATGGTAACCATTAGTCATTTAGACCCCAAAATTTGTGAAAAGTAGGGCCCAGGTTTAAAAATACCGGAGTTTCCCTTTAATGAACGTTCCAAACTGCAAAATGGTTATACTGAACATATCTGCAAAACATTCACTATCAACGAATTTAGTTTGTTAACGAATTTAGTTTGTTTGCCATACAATGTTCACTCGTAGCAACTAAAGCATGATTAATGTTTTCATGGGTATGTTAAGGCAACAAAACACTTGTTAAAGACTAGGGAAAGATCATAGTTTTAGTTAAATATTGAAAGCGCTGAGACACAAGACAGGACTGTACCTACTTTTGCAATGCTAACCTAACATTAAACAAGAGTTTTTGTAGCTTAAAACTTAAATTATTGCAGGACTCAAACCATGTGTCCAAGCTCTGTGCTTTATACGCCCACCACCCACTCCAACCACCTCCTCTCCGACTAAAGTGCGGTACAAAACGTAACACTTCATGGACAATGAACATGATCCATGCAGGAATTAAGTTTCCTCCAAAACGTACTGTATTTGGCAAAACCATTTAGTAGCATATAAACGTAATTTCTAGGAGACAAGAATTTGCAGTTGCAACTTCAGTGTTTTGTGGTTGCATGTTTTTAGTTACGTAGCAAAAAATTGTGCTTTGCATGAATGTTGTAGTTCATTTAATGCACATACTGTAACAGAAATGTGTTGGAAACAATAACGGACTGGTCATTTGATCATCTTTTCGGCATTGCTGTGAGTTCATCGGTTACATCATAAAACGATGCAGAATTGCAGAATTAGGAGTCGTTCAAAAAAAAGTCAGACATGAGCAGTGATTTGAAACTGAGGGTGAAGGTCTGCGGTGTGAACATCAGCTGAGTGACATGAGCCTCCACTGTTCACTGCTCAGTATTTAAAGCCTGCCTGCCTGCCTGCTCTTTGACTGAGTTTTCTGAGCCATTAAGTCCTGCTGCTGGCCTGATGATGAGGGGCCAGGCGCCCATATCGTTTCTAGTGAGGGGAGCGTCCGTCTCTGCAAGGGTCGTCCTCAGTTGGACACTGATGGGACCTTCTCAAACTGGCCATGGACAATTTTTTTTTTTAGACACAGCTCGTATCATTTTAATGGGAGCCATTTAATCCCGAGTCAACCTTGTCATGTGACAGGCAACTCTTCACTCTTAAGATTGAATTTTTGTTCCCTTGATGATAGCCTCCACTAAGTGCTCTTGTCCCTGGACGGCACAGTTGATTGTTTTTTTTTTTTTTTGGTAACTTGCCGGCTGTGCATTGAATGTCGTCACACTGAGCAAATTCTATCTGCTGAAGAAGACTGTGAGACATAGTTGAAAGCTCTGGCAAAAGCTAGTAAATGGACCCTGAGTTAAGATGATTTTGTCAAACTTACAATTCCCATTAATGTCGTTTAACTACAATAACTGCGACAGCTGGCTGTAAAGCAAGTATGTCAACACAATGAATTTCTCTTTAATGTCATTATCTGACCTATTATTAACATACTGTTTCCTTTTAAATTAGTAATTATGAAATTACTGTTTCATACACTTTATGTCCAAAAGAATAGGGCCTTCACCAAACAATTACCACAAAGTTGGAAGCATATTATGATTGTATGCTGGTGGCAGCATTAAGATTTCTATTAATTGGGACTAAAAGGCCCAGACCAAATCATGAAAACAGCTCCACTTAGTGCGCAAATGTACATGGGTGTTAAATAAAATAATAAATGAGTTACAGTAAATCGATTAATTGCAGATTAATGAATAATGAAAATAATTGTTATTTGCAGCCGTAAAATGTCGTCACGGCTACATATTCATTACTTTATTATTTTGCTGTGTCAGTTTATTACTACATTTGTCACATTTTGAATTTTGAACTTTTAAACTGAACAGCCTTTAAAGTAATTAAACCCTGGGATAATGAGTAATTAACTGCGTTAATGGAAAATTCTTATCATCTTAATTGATTTTTATGTTATTTGGAAATAATATCAGTCTTATATTGCTGCTCTTCCAGATACTTCAGTAACTCACTCACATCCCTACAGTTTATTGTGTGTGTCTGTGTCTGTGTGTGTATGTGTGTGTTTACTTAAGTGTTATCTACCCCTATGACCCTTGTGTACGGTGGATGAGTGTAGAGCATGAAACCCACAGAGAGAGCTTATCCCCGCTGGATCAGACTGAATTACCATCTCCTCTCACATCTGGGCTTTTGTTCCCCTCTTTGGCAGCCGCAGAAATGATTGCACCTTCATTCACTCCCTCCCTCCCTCCTTTAACAGGACAAGTGGGAGGTTAAAAAAGCTTCCTTTTGTTATTCCACACAAAGACTGTTTAATAGTTTGGAAATCTTATATAGAGTGCTGAGTGACTGGGAAAAGGGCAAAAGTTCAGTCAGGAGAATAAACTCTCTTTCAACATCACCAGCAGGTAGTCTCTGCCTTGTTACAAACTTTTTTTTTTTTGTGCACAGCCAGAACCTCAAATAGAAGTTATCTTATTTAAAAGCTTCTCTTTTCATGGTGCGGAGTTCACAAGGAGAGATGTAGCAAGTGCAGTTGTTACCACTCACAGCTGTAAAGGCCAGTTCAGACCAAAGATTCGCGACGAGACGAAACCGTTTTAGAGCGTTGCAGGGAAAAGTTGCAGCGGTGTGAACTGGCCCGTCTCAGCTCGACTCAAGCCGGCTGATGGCGTCGCCTGCGACTCAGCTTGTCAAGCCGCCAGCGGCTGGTTTCAGAACGTAAGGCACATCACCCGTTTCAACAGCCAGTCAGCTCATAGCGAAGTCAGCTGGTCGTCTTGTCTCTCTCGTTTTTTGTTTTTTTTTTATGTTTTCACCGTTTATCAGTACTAGCAATGCATCTGTAGCAAGTAACTCACGATCACTATTCTCATTCTTATTTTAAGCATGTAAATTATATCCAGCTACAAAAAAAACACCTGAAAAGCCGGCAGAATGGAAGTACAGAGAGTCGTTTCTATGGAAACAATACACCATCTCGTCTAGTCGCATTGGTGTAAACTGGCAGGTTTCAGAACGTTGCAGACCCGGCGCATTGCAAGTAGTTGCAAGTTTCAACTCGTCTCGTCGCGAATCTTTGGTCTGAACTTTGGTCTGCAATTGTCTCCAAACTTTGGGGCTGGTTTGGGCAGTTTGGCATCTAGAAATGAAAACTTAAAAGCTTTGTTGTTGCAGAAATTTGGGTGAAAAACTCAACACCTTCATACTGCGAGTGACTCGTCTGCTAAGTTTTGTCCCCAAAAGTATTGTTGTTAAACTTTATTTTTTACGCGTCATTGGAAGAACTGTTATAAAGTTGGTGGGCTCAGGACAAGTCAATTTTGTTTATATAGTCCAATATCACAAATCACAAATTTGCCTTAAGGGGCTTAACATTCTGTACATGGTATGACACCGTCTATCCTTAGACCCTCGAATCAGATGAGGAAAAAGTCCCCAAAAAACCCTTTTAACAGGGAAAAAATGAAAGAAAACTCAGGAAGACCAACAGAGGAGGGATCCCTCTCCTATGACGGACACACATGCAATAGATGTTGTGTGGACAGAATAGACCAACATAGTAAATTTACAATATGGACAATAATGATGACAAAATTCTAATAACATATATGAAGGTGACCTCCTTTCCACCAAGGAGACCTGGAAGTGGACAGACTACACAAACATACAAGAGGCAAAACTCAAGCGCACCATTCACACTGTCAGCACAAAATGTGTCAAAGAAACAGCCTCATGCCAGTCAGAGACCTTCGTCAGGCATCACACAAGCAAGAGCTGTGTGTTTGTAATTATTAAAATCCTTGTGATTGTGTCAGTGGAACAATGAGGAAAGGATTGTTTCTATTAAAGAGTAATGGCCTGAATGATAGCACTGAAGAAATCATGCTTCAAAACTGTAAATAAGTTGTTGTACAAAAGTGGATCAACACTGGAGTCAACTCGTGACATTTAGGACCAAAATGATTAGACTAGTCGATTAATTTGTTAGTCTATCAACAGAAAATTAATTAACAAAAATGAAGTGATGTAATTTTTCATGCAAATTTGCCAAACATTATGACGTTAAAGCTTCTCAGATGTGAGGATTTGCTGCTTTTCTTCATTTTATATCAGTTTGTATATTGAATATTTTTGGATTGTTGTTTGGACAAAACAAGCGATTTCAAGACGTCATCTGAGATTTCTTAAAATAACAGAAAATATATAGTTAATAATTTGTTAATTGTTGTAATTAGTTGCAGCCTTTAGTGTCATTAACAGGGTGCTCGGCGGCTAATTGAGAACAAGGCTTTCTGGCGTTTCAGCAACATTAATCTGTATTTAACAGGAGACAGTCGGATGCAGCAGAGAACATGTGTACAGCAGTGTGTCGTGATTTAACATCTCCGGTGAAACTAACACGTCCAGCCGCTTTCGGCCTTTAATTACATCATAGATTTCCTGCTGATGAACAGGCAGAGAATTAACAGTGAACGGGCTAATTCACAGCTGCTCTCCCCCACCCACATGCTGTTATTGCTGTACAAGGAGACCGCTGAGGGATAAAATAAAAGAGCGGGGTGCACTTAGCTACACAAACATTAGTATTAACGATTGGGCTGCCAGTTTGGAATTGGTGACAAACTGCAGACGGGCAAAAATTGGAGTCCGAAACCAATCAGGAAGTTAATGAGGAGAAAAATTACTCCTCTTTTTTCCCCTCCCACCACTGCTGAGGAGGAGAGAGAGAGAGAGAGATGGCTGGGGGCGAGGGATGAGGAAACGGGAGGGAGGCCAATCAAGAAGTCCGAGGATTCTGGGAAACACTGGACATCAGCTCTTGTTTCGGTTATTCTAAACGTAAAACATATATATGTGAAAGTCCATGATAATCAGACATTTTAAATGCAGGTAGATTTTAATATTTTAGGCTTTGAAGGTACTTGTCCTCAACTGGAGCACACTTAAAAAAAACTGGGTATCATCTTGCAATGGTGATCGTCAAATATCTAAAATCCAAAACAAAAAGAATATAGATTGTTGTATTATATTTTGTGAGATAATTCCTGAGTTATTTTCTACATTTCTTTTGACGGTCAGCTCCCCTTTTTAGAAGCAGTATATTCATCTCCCTAATGATTGTTTTCAAGATCGATCAATCTGCAGGTAACTTTCTATTAAATGTTAGAAAACAGTGAAAAAATAAGCCCGAGGTGACGTATTCAAATGTCTTGTTTTGTTGACCAACAGTCCAAAACCCAAAGAGATTCAATTTACAACGATATGAAACAGAGAAAACCAGCAAATACTCAAGTTTAAGGAGCCGAAATAAGTTAATTTTTGGTATTTTTCCTTAATAAGTTACTACTTAAATATCTTTTTGGGTATTGACCACAATTTGTTTGTAGCACAGTGAGTGTAAAAATCTGTAAAGTACCAAAAGTTAGCATCAGATGTCTTGTTATAGTTAAATAATAATTTTTACAGTTTTAGAATATTTAATTTAGGCGAAGTTCTTGTATGGCTGCATAACATGTGAGAACTTCTTTTGTTAAACGGAAATAGGATTTTTCTATATTCCTCCGGAGTCTCAGGAAATATTATAGAAAAATGTCAAATATGACATATCCCTAGCTACGATTAGCACTAATTAAAAGGCAGTGAAATGATTGAGATACCACAGCAGAATAAAAATAGCAGAGCACCAAAACTGATTCATTATAGTTATTATCACTTAATCTAAAACTACTACTTTGTAATGCAACTGCTGCACAACAGTTTCCCTCCGGATGAATAAAGTTCTATCTTATCTTAAATTGGGTTTTTTTTGTCCGACTAAATGCTCTCATTTGAGAAGCTGGAACCGGTGAATGTTTGTCAAAGATAAACCCATTTATCAAAGCTGTTTGACTCAATTGGCCTAATCAATCAATCAATCAAAGAAATTCTAAGTTGTCAGTCTGTTGGTACTTCAGTACTCCAAAGTAAATTTTGTGTCTCAGACTGAGAATGACCGAGACTCTTCACAGATAAACGTCCTTTAGTACGTCTTTGTAGAGGTAATAAATGAGGATAAAACAATGAAAAGCTCCACAGTGGTTATTGAACGTTACAGTAACATTTGAACGACTGTACAAACACAGTAGACTGCTGTTACCCAGCCGAACGTCTACTGTCCTCACAGTGTTATTAGTGTGTGCAGTGTTAAAATGGCTGGGTGCACATAGCTCTCATGTTAACTGTAAAAGCTCTCATGCTTTTGTTTTGTGTTCAGTGTCTCCCCCCCCCCCTTTTTTGCTGACTGATTCAATTTGCTATAAATCCTGAGCTTTGCTAAGAATCATTTTACTGTACAGTCATATTTATATCAGGCGAATACAGCACTAACAGAGAGGACCATTTATTCTGCAGTGCTGATGCTGCGACTCTGCTGTTTTGTCTGTCTCACTGTAGTATTTCTGTTCTCCTTTTTATTTACTCACCTTACGCTACGTAGACATTTTTTATTTTATGTGTGCTGCTGTGCCGTCTACCTACACGAGGCAATATGAGTTTATTATATTAATGACTTTGAGGAGTATCCAAGAAAAAAGATTTGTAGCTCCATACCTGAAAGAGAGCTGAAAGATTTGAGGTTTGTTTATTTTACAAATACACAATCATACTTTTTACCATAATTATGTTTTAATTGTTTTATTTTTAGCATAATAACGTGCAGATAAATGCTTTTATTTTGGTAACAATTATTGTGATGTTACTAATTTTTACATTTGAAGTAAACTTTAATCATATGATTACGTGCAGTGTTAAAATTAAGACACTTTTAAGACACTTTCAGGGTACCTAAACCAAAAATTTCCAGTTTCTGAAAGCCTTTATCATCACATCTAAATTGTTACTATAAATGCCAGGAGACGACAAACAAACATGACGACAGGATCGTTTAATTTCAAATATTAAAAGATTTTTAGTTTACATGAGTGATTGTGTCGATGATGAAACACCAAATTATGTTGAAAATCAAGCATTTTTCAAGGACTATATTCAAATTCAAGCATATTCCTAACCTTGAAAGCATCGTAACGGTTAAAATTAAGCATTTTCCAAACTTTAAAGTCTTTGTACGAACCCCGAATATGCAACCAAGGGATGAAACACTTAACAAAATGCATGTAGCTAGCTAAAAACATGAGATTTCAGTGGAAGATTTATTTTAGCACCCTATATCTACCAGAGAGCTCCACACACCCGTCCGATTGTTGTGTGAAATAGCGGTGACTGTTTCGGAAAGTTAAAGTTTTTAAGTACATTTGTGTAAAGTTTATCAGCTATGCTCATCAATGGATCTCTGATCAGGTCTGCCTGTCTGTCTCGTCTCTGCAGCCTTCTCCCCCGACAGCATCACCACTGGCCACGACTCCACCATGACCTGCAGGTCCATCAGCTCCCTGGTGAACTCGGATGCCAGTGCTGAGTGCGAGGACACCAGCGAGACGCCAAACTTCACCGTCAACTCCATCATCGACGGTGACGCCACCAAATAAAAGAAGCTAAGGATAGCAACGATTATACGACAAAAGTATTGTGACAGTTGAGTATCAGTTTTGCTCAACTGATACTCAACTGTCACAATACTTTTGTCGTATAATCGTTGACGTTCTTGCAGAACAGTTTTATGGTTCTCTGTTGCTGCGGGTTGCTCTGTTTCCGTTCAGGAGGCACGATAACGTATATTCCATACCGTAAGTGAGAATACAGGCCGTTTTCGTATATTTAGTTCACTTTCAGCCTCAAATCTCTTAAATCTTTTATTGAAGCCAGTTCACCAGCATTGAAAAATGCTTGTTGTGTACTTTTAAAGTCGTACACGTGTTTTTACGCTGTTAAAGCAAAATAAAGTGTTTTTTATTCTCCAAAAAGATGAAGTGACGCAACACATACACAATAATGATATCCCTTCTAGCTCACAGTAAATTTGACCTGTGCAGTTTTCACACAGTATCCGTCATGAAGTGTTTCCATTAACAGTGAATGCGCCGTGATTAGTTTGAGGATGAATTAAGGATAACTTATTAGTGGACTATTCTTCGACAATCAGAATACTGGCTTAGTGTTTGCTAAGATATATTTTTTGTGCTGAAAAACTGGAACCACTGTTACTGTACAATTTGGCCAAATGTAGTCAACGCGCCCCCTAGTTTCTTGTAATGTTTTGTGATCCAGTAAACCAATAGACAATGTTAACCCCATCCTTCCCAGTTAGCACTGATTTGGTGATTTGCAGGTTAAAAGACGTCTAGTTTAAATTCGGAAAGTAAAAGTTCTCTTTTCTTTGTATGTTAAAGAGTAACTTAACAGCAGGCTGAAAAGCTGTGTTTTACTGCCCTCTTGTGTGTTTCACCTGTAACCACACCCAACAGTGATGTCACGGTGTACTGACACACCCTGGAGTACACTTCTACATCACCGCAGCCAGGCGAGACTTTAAACCACCGGAGGTCAGCAAAATAAAGACTTTCAGGGTGTGTTAAGTTCCATATAACGGTTGTTTCAACAGTATTTAAATGATATTAAATTTCAGTGTGTTGGTAGGACTAGTGTCAATTAGGAGTAACTACTATTAAACTGTTTCCCAACTGATACTGGATACTTGAGGCCGATATATCGATATTTCAGAGTTTAAAACTCTTTTTCGTAAACACACTAAACAAACATTTTTTATAAGGATTCCTTAAATTAGTTTTTTAAGCGCGCAAAACCAAATTACAAGTTGGAAGCTTAGTGGTGGTGACGCTGAAGTCATGCGACCGTGGAGTAGTTCGTTTATAGCCCAACGTTAGCTTTTTACTTCTGCTGAGGTGTTCATTTGTAAAGATTATCGTGTAACTTTTGTTTGCCAGGGCGATGCTAACTTCCGGGTTGGCCTACAAAAATATCATCCCTGCAGCACTCTGTTTACCTTGTTTTACAACAATCTGGTCATTTTGGAAAGGTCAACTGATTTCAAAAGATGCCAAAACTGCATGCATTTCTTTTTTCCCGGTATAAATGAAAGCGAGTTAAAGTTCAGAGTAGAGAACATCAGCCGCCATCAGAGACGCTGAGATGTCCTCCTGCAGGACGACGTGCGACTCGAGGGAGAAAGCAGGCAGGTTCGACATGAATCATGTTTCCCTCCGCGTGTGTTGGCGTGTGATGAGCACCGGCTGCTTATTTATGGCACCGATCCTGCGGCGGCGTTTATACCAGAGAATTTGCATGTCTATTGTATATTTAACCCCTTCAGGTCAGGAGCTTTGCTATGCACACGGGTTACTGTTTGCACACTTTGGTAGGGCCTTGTAGATACAGCAGAGGCTGATGTGTAGAGCTGAAACAATTAGCTGATTAATTGATTAGCCGATCCAGAAAATGAATCAGTTAATCATTCAAGGCATTTTTCAAGCAAAAATGCTGAACATTTTATGGTTTCAGCTTCTTAAATGTTAGTATTTGCAGCTTTTTTTTGTGTTATATAAATGATAGTAAATTGAATATCTTTGGGTTTTTGACTGGTGTCACTTTCATTGTTTTCTGATTTTTTATAGACCTACTAACTTATTCATTAATCAAACACATAATCAGCACTAATGGATAATAAAAATAACTGTTAGTTGCAGCCCTTGTAATCTCTACAGTTGTGTTTTTAACAGATAAAATACCTGGTCGCAGTGGGGGGGGTTTTGTGTGTGTGTAAGTAATTACCCCAAAAGCAAACTATAGTCGTGTGTTGTTGTTTTTTTACTTCCTGAACTAATGAAAGTAATCCTGTGTTGCCCACTTTTGAGTTGTGTTGTTTAAGTGTTAATTAAAAAAACCCAACAACTTGCCAACTTTAGTGCCTTTGTGAAGCTGACTCGTTCAGTGTTTGTGTGTTTTGTGTTTTATGGAGCTTCATTTCGAACTGCATGCTTTGAAAGTGTTTATTTGCGTTTGTGTTTGAATAAGACAGCAACAAAAGTCATTTGGAGTCTTGGAGTTTATGTCGCTACAAGTTTTAGGGAAATAAAAACGCTCTACGTGATGGAGTGTAAATGTGATGGTGCGCTGGAAACAATATAAAACAGACAAAGAAAATTACTTGTATTTTCTTTCTGCTGCGCTGTGGGAACATTCATTGGATCCTGCCCCATCTGTTGTAATCAATAACATGGCCATCTTGTTTTTTTATGAAACGCACTTACTCTTAATTTCATCCACCAGTGGTTTTAGAGAGAAGAATGTGGAGTTACCTATAAGACTTTGACAATATAAATCACCTCTTGAGACCAGATTCTACAGCAGTATCGATTGATCCTGATATATCACAGAAATTTACTGTCACTTCTGTTTTCAATTAAAGATACAATCAGTCAGATAATGACTTAATTGGATTTTACAGAAGATTGACTTTTATTGCTCCGTGCTTTACGAGTTTAGTTAAGGAAGGCCATTTTATCACGGTTGTCAGGGGCGACCGGCTGCCGCTGCCTTGTCCTTCTGTAGCTGCTGCTGCCCTGTGTACAGCGCAGGGGAGAAAGTGTCACAGGATTGGTTTTCCTTGAGCTGCCTCCATGAATCATGCCCTCCCGTAATAGATAAAATCTGCTCGGATCCCCCCGTGACACCTCCTGGTGGAGTGATGGCCGCTCGATACAGACAGGAAGTGTGGAAGAGGACGCTGTAGGCGGGAAACTTAAAGCTGTTTGGATATATATTCACATCTCAGTTGTGATAAATTTATTGGGCACGCTCAATCAAGTGTTGGTGTAGCAAAGGCGAGTTTTTTTTAGAGGCACACCTGCTCAGGTGCCAGACATGATCTGATTGGTTGTGTTACACCTCAATGGGGACCACAGCGTTTAGGAGTGAAGTCATGTGACTGGCGTAGATGATCGAGAAAGTGAAAACTCTGGTGAAAATTGCCTTAATGAGCTTGTCATCCATGATATTGGAAAGCTTTTAAAGCCCGTAGGTAGAGCTAAATATTTTCAGTTATATTATTAATAATAACTTAACAAAGTGCTTCACAAATAATGCAAAATAATACAACCCCCACCCATAACAGATAAAATATAAAGAAAAAAGTTAATGCAAAAAAAAGCAAGTTTATGAAAATGAGTTTTTAACAGCGATTTGAAAGAAATAAGAGAAATTTGGTGTGAAATTTGTGTTTTGAAAATACCCATTTGCAGCTCAAACAGTCCAGTTTAACCATGTCTTGCTTTTTTTGTTTTTTGCTAATTTAGACACAATCTGCAGCATAATTAGCAGCTTATTTGCATTTTCCTCTTCACGTTCCATAATTTACAAGAAGTCCTCATTTTCTGTCCAGTGCAGTGAAGTTGAGTTACGTTTGCAGCAAGAAACAACTTTTGGGTGGATGAGGACTGGAAGACGAAACGTAAGTCGGTTTAAATCCACCAGCTCTGAGTGTTTGGGGATTTTTTGGGAGTTTAGGTTTAGTGTGATTTGTTTGAATTTTTAACGGTCAGCTAGGATAGTTAGCAAACCTTAGTTGTGTTCAAACTGTTCCAAACTATATAATAATGCTATAAAGTATATGTGACAAGATCTACTAATGTTGACAGAAAGGTTTAACTAACAAGAAATATTATATGTTATATTTTCCAAGGATTCATAACTTTATTTATTATTTTGTTTGTGTCGTGATATCAAATTAACACAGGATGCTTTTATGAATTGGGCTTTATCTGTATTTTTTTTCTTTGTTGTGTTATTGTTGAGATTTGTTTAGTCAGACACATTCATGATCTTTGGGGACTGAACTAAAAGAGTTTTGTTGGTTGAAACAAACAAAACTTTTCTGCAATATGTGATACACATGATGGATCTACGGGTGGATTTTGGCAGGTTTGAAGAAGTTAAATCATCTGATAGATACAATATTGTCATAAAGTCACAAATCAAGTAGAATTTAGATTTCTTAATTGTTCAGCAGTGATTAATTATAGTCAACACCTGTGTCCCTGAGCAGCTTGCCATCCTAATTGACCCAGGTGTCCACCAATCTCTTATTAGGAGGTAATAAAAGAGGGTGTTTTTCTGCAGCAGGAGCACTAAAGAAGAGCATGTAGGAGCTTCGCAGCCCTGACTTTCACTTTCCCTTTGACATGTTGGAGCTGCTTATCACAAAATGAAATCAGAAAAAAAGGTGTTAAAGAATCCAGGGAATTTTAAAGACACGTGTTGTGGTTCAGAGCTGATAACACAATGACAGAATTAAGTTAATCAGGGTGTAAAAAACCCCAAACATTTATGGCCAACGTTTAAAGTAAAGTGAGAACTTTAATCCACAGAATATCTGATGGAGTTGTCCTCTTCAACTTCAGAGCCTCTTTCTCCATCAACTTGGGGCCACAATTAAATATTTTGCATGTTAATATCACATGCTTGGTTCTTAACTTTATTTTTGACATTAATGGATGAAAATGTTTATTAGAAACCCTCAAACCACAAATGATTTCTTGAATTAGGTGCTATTCCTACACAAACGGGGAAAACAGCCCATTTTGTTGATTAAGTCGGGTGTTTTCGGCCTCTGACTGGCGAGCAATAAGCACTTCTGGGTACAAACATCCAGTGCAACTGACAACGCAAATAACCTTCACTCACATTAACAAACACAAAGTGAACCGTCATGATTTTTGTTTCGGCTACGCTCTCCTAGTGGACAGTTTTCAGAGGGGACTGACTTCCATCCATCTCACCATAAAGACTACACGCAATAGTTTTATTCACTTCATCATGGGGCATTATAATCTGACAAGAATAAAGTTGCATGCCCCTTCGTTCTGTGAAGTTTAAAGTGAATGCTGACATGGTTTCAGTGAGATTTCTAATTGATCGCTGCCAATAATCTGCACCTCCAATCATGTTTTCCAGTAGTTTATTTAATGAGCATAATATTGTGGGACATTTACAGTGAAACATGTAACTTCCAGCATAGCTCCACCCAATTTCAACCTGAGCCACAAATGTAATCAGCCACAACAGGTGAACACACCTGTGAAGGTGTGCCGGGCCTTTACATGTTTCTGCAGAATAGAAGTGTAAGAAGTAACAACACAAAATCGGAAACTGTAAACGAGAGCTGGGGTAGGCAACACCTGTGCAACCTCTGCAAAACCTTCCGCCTCTCTCTGCTGCCTCGCATCACTCCGCTAAGCCCCTCCCACCAAACACACAACTTCAACCGGCAGCAGGAGGAGTCGGTTACCCTCAACGTAGGGCTGGCTCTCCATGACGTGAGCCTCACCGAGACCCCGGTCCCTCTCACCGTGACTTGTCTTCTCAAAGACACGGCTCCAGCATTTCGCAGCTGCAGAGCAGAGCGCCCCAGGCTTCAGAGGCAGCTGCAACGGTGTTTAACAGCGGGATGAGAGGCTAGTACACCACACACACACACTGATGTCCCCCCTCAAAAGTTATTCCCCACCGTTTGTCATCTTGCCACTCGTCGATACGAGCGCCGTGGCATCGAACATAATGAGCCCGAAGCTCCGTGTGGAGCCGGGACGGGTTGTTTTGCTCTATACGCCGCTGTAGGCAAAGGAGGTGTTGGAAGTTTATCACAAGTTGCAGAATTGTCTACCGTTGAATCAGGCTTTCACCGTCTGAAGGGACGTGCACGCTTATCTGCATTTGTAGAACAGCCAATAGGAACGCGCCCTCTCTCTGAAATGACTTGTGATTGGCCAAAGTCTCCCGTCACGGGATAGATTTTCTGAAGTCTGAAAACGGAGCCAAGAGGAGGGACAGAATCAGAATCAGAATCAGAATCGGGTTTATTGCCAAGTAGGTTTTCACATACAAGGAATTTGCTTTGGTGAATTGGTGCATAATAAGAAAAAGCAAGTATACAAATGTTAAATAGAGAATTTCACTTTGAACAATGTAAAGAAATATAAATAAGTGAAATAAGATAAAATTGGAAACAAAACACNCACATACAAGGAATTTGCTTTGGTGAATTGGTGCATATTTAAGCAAAGTACAGAAAAATAAAAATATATACAGATAAATTAAATAAGCCACTAAAAAGCAAGTACTGTAAAGGAGTCCTGAACACACATGTCAAATAGAGAATTTAGCTATAAAAGATTCAAAGAATTATAAAATAAAATAAAAATAAGATAACAATAATATGAATATAAAAAACTGTACATTTTGTGCAGGGTGTGCAAAAATTGCTGAAGGATGTGCAAGGTTTACAGTATGCAGTATGACTTGGGGCTTACGTTAATATAACTTGTAGTGCCCTTTTGGGTTATGGGGGTTTAGAGTCCGAGTCATGGAGGCGTCCCGGGCCTTGTTGATGAGGCCAGCTGCAGATGGGAAGAAACTGTTCTTGTGGCGTGGTTTTGGTCCTGATGGACCGCAGCCTCCTGCTGGAAGGGAGTGATTCAAAGAGTTTGTGACCAGGGTTGGAGGGGTCAGCCACAATCCTTCCTGCACGCCTCAGGGTCCTGGCGCCGTACAGGTCCTCGAGGGACGGTAGATTGCAGCCAATCACTTTCTCTGCAGAGCGAATGATATGCTGCAGTCTGCCCTTGTCCTTGGCAGTGGC
>LKNJ01002140.1:744-85052 GCA_002120245.1 Maccullochella peelii | reverse complement strand
TATGTGTGTGTGTATATATATATATATATAACATATATATGTGTGTGTGTATATATATATATAAAAACACACAAATATATCTTGATTGACCCTGAAAAGTTCTGACTGTGTCATCAAAGCATCACTCGCCCTGACACCACTGACATCAAGTCGCTCATCAAACACATCACCTCAACCTCTCTGAGCAGCGCGCTGTGACAGCTCGATTCTTTCCATCTCACCCCCTGTGTTCTCTATCTCTCTCCCTCCCCCTTTGATGTGGCCAATTTTACTTTGAGTGATGATGTTTTATATCAATCAATCTCTCTGTCTATATATCACGGACCCTCTCTTCAATCTGTGTCGTGATCTCCAGCCCTTTGATTCGCTGTGGGCATGGTTAAGTAACTGGGAAAAAAAAAAAAAAAAAAAGGGAGCGTGTTGAGATTCAGAGCCTTAGACAAATCAAACTAAGAAAGCAAGGCAAGGCTGACAGCTCCGGGCTGCTGTATAAAAGGGGCAGTGAGGCTGCAAGAAGATGCTAATTCTCCCCTTTTCAAAGCAGAGATCCTTCTCTGGGCAAGAATGGAGTCGATGACCCTCCTCCTTTTGGTTAATCTAGTTCAGCTGAGTGCATTTAATAAAACCCACAATGATCACAACCTGATTCACTATGCAAAATACTTTAATAAATGTAAAGAATAAAGTTTATTATTTATTATATGACAGGAAATAAACCTCATATCTAATTTTGATTTAAACCAAGGTTACCACTAACTATTACACTTGCTAATTCTTTGGATGCTATGCTATAGCTGTCATTCCCTCTGCACATTTCTGGACCTGTTCATCTCTTATCGTTTCCTACTGGGAACGTGTCCTAATCGCCTTTCTCTACACCCCCCTGCTCCCATCACCCCTATGAAGGCAGCCAGCATGAGGGCTAATCCCTCTGCAGTTAATGAGGGCAGAAAGAATCAGGTCTGGGCCCTGACTTCTGCACATATTTCCATTTGGTTTCTCCAATTCTCCTCCGTACCTCACTGTCATGAATATAACGAAATAAAATGCCCCCAAAATGTGCAGGGACTGAAGATTGCGGGAAATAAATGAACTTGAGAGTGAGACCAGCCGTAGTGGTCAATGTTATGGACGAGAACATTTGCAATAAAGTCAGGGAGGGACGTGCCCAGCAAATTTACATACTAATTAGAAGTACATAAAACCGAGCTTGAAACCAAAAAACAGTTTGAATCCTTTCAAAGTATAGTGGCATAACCCATGAGAGAGACATACATGAGTGTTTTAGGTTGGCGGCTAGTCACTCTGTTCTTGCAGCATTTAGTGAAACAAAGCCACAATTCTATGCTTTGTTGTCATGCTGGGTAATAATTTTAATAATTTAATAATTGAGCAAGTCAGTATCAGTAATTTTGCAGTGGATTTCCACTGTAAATTTTAAGAGTGACTTCCACCTGAGATTCCTCCTTTGTGTTGTTTGTGTGCCAGCCAAACTCATTTCACCTGCTGTTAGCCATTGATAAGATAACACTTATTTTCTGCTCTGCTGTCTCTTATCCTACTTTCACAGGGTGCACAAAGTCTCTTATTCGCTGTCAGTGGAGCAGCTTCAGAGAGTCAGTCGATGGCATCACAGATTACTGTCGGAAACCAGTTTTTAACTCTGGGATAAGCTTCTGCATGTACATAAATACCAGGAACAAAGACAAGCATGTCCTCTGCTTTTACATTTTCCTTGACCCACAAGAACAGCTGTAGATTTCAGGTAGAAGTGTTTTGGGTTTTTGATCCAACTGGATGTGCGTAGTCATCTCTCTTTCAAATGTTCACTACATACACAATAGTTGCATTTATTTGATTGGCCAATGCAGTGCCTTGCCGGATGATGAAAAAAACTGAGCCTGGTTCAATTTTTTTTGCTGGATGGCCCTGTGTTGTTTTGCCAGAGCCCCCTACGTTGGCACACCCAGTTCGCAGACAAACTGGCTCCATTCAAATGATTGAGAGCGCTCCGCAGGGCTACTGTTGGTCTAAACAGTAGGCAACTCATCTGATTAGCTGGCAGGTTGTCCAGAAAGAAGATTCCTATGCAGCTAACCACAATATTTAATCCAGGAGGCTTGTCCCTGTTATGATGTATGCAGGGAGAGGACCAAAGCACAGAAAGAATGCAGAGGCAGACAGGAGTTTCAAAGATTTGTTGAACTCCCACAAGTACAGGGAAGGTAGCCAAGCAGGTCCAGGTTCAGGAGACAGATGCACAGGGAAAACCTCTAAACATAGGAGCAGGAAAACCAGAATGTTCAGTACACACAGTACTCACAACAACCCTACAGAACACAAACGCAACACTGAACAATGAACCAACCAGGCACAAAGGAAAAGGACCAGTATACATAGGGAAGAGACTGACGAGGGAATCAGGGATAGGTGTGCAAACGGAAGCAGGTGAGGCAAATCAACAGACAATCAAGACAAGGGGAGACATGAGGGCAGGAACACACTGGAACCAATACAGACCAAACTTCAAAATAAAACAGGAACAGACAAAGAGTCCACATCATGACAGTCCCAACCTGCGTTGTTTTGCCAGAGTCCATATTCTCTGAATCCCTACAGTGGAGGTGACGAGTGCAATGTTAGCATGACCCATCGTATATGAGAACAAAGGCCTTTACACACCAGGGACGTGACGAATGTATGACATGAAAATGCAAAATACTATGATGCAAATTTGATAGATACATTTGCGGCAGCTCATTCTTCAGAAAAAACATACGACACTGGAGCACTCATTTAAAGCCTATGTGTGCTCCAATATGTATACTCCAGCGTCTTATGTTACCTTGGGTAGTCTATGTGCAGTGCCCTGCATGTAAAAAGCTACACAGAGTGCCTCCTGTATTTGATTAATATGACGAGCCAAAACTGCAATGACACGGTTGCCTTACTACCAACTCTACTACATCCAGAAGTAAACTACATAAGCTACTCACTATCCTGCATCCAGCGATGCTGCTCCACACGTTGTCCTTGAGTTTTCAGTCTTTATAATTTTTGTGTCCTTTGTCATAATACAGGGTGTTGATAAACACAAACAATCAACAGGTCTGCCGTTGTGGAGTTTTGACTGGATGTCTGTTCCGCACAACGTGATTGGTTGAAGCATTTGTTTGGTGTGCGAAAGTTCAGAAAAATCTACCTCGATCTGGAAAAAAAAAATGTGTGAAAGTTCTCATGTCAAAAACAACAGTTTAACCTAACTAATAAAATATATGGCAGGATGTTCTATTTCAAGAGAAGTGAATGTCTTCTGGGCCTTCTGCCCCAACTACCATGGGCCTGAACATCTCTTAGGGAATGTGTGTGTTGGCCAAAACACATTTTTCCAAGCATTAGACATGACAGCATATGGGTCATGTAGTGGGAGTTTTGTGTCATCACCAGAAAAATAATAGTCTTGGTTGTTTTGGTTTAGAGTTGCATCAATAATTATTTACACAACTCAAGTAGCAAAGGTGGAAACAGCACAACATTGTTATATGGCTGCAAAATTAAGGCTGGTTGGATGGTGGGCTGTACAAAATGTGACTGACAGAGGAGATTGGGGTTTGCGTCTGGTCTCCTACTAACACTCATTGTTGTTTTTTATTATTAGTGTTAGTTGCCTAACTTTAAACATAACCTAATATAGAGGTATCAGTTGAAAATGTTGATCAGGCTGAGCACTGACAAGTTATTTTGTCATTTAGATATGAAGACATGTGTTTTTAGATTGCATTAGAGTAGTCGCCACTGGATGGTAAATAGCAAAAGTGGTGTGGTTACTGGCCCCTGACCAATAAAAACAGAAGCATTGTAGCTGCATTTTGATTACAACTCTTGTCAGTCAAACAAAAGGTCACTGTCAAACATTAAACACAAGTTTCTGGCTGCAGGTTTGATAATTGCACACAGGAAGTCAAAACGGTTCTTTAAATTGGGGATGCACTTTGGAAGACCACATACAATGATTTTGGATTTATTTTCATTTAGCTCGAGAAAGTTTTGAGACATCCTGCCTTTGTTGGGACATAAATATTTGTGTCATCTGCATAACAATGACAGTGAATGTGTTTGCAGATAATGTTTCCTGTTGGAAGGAAGCATGTACAGTGGGGCAAAAAAGTATTTAGTCAGCCACCAATTGTGCAAGTTCTCCCACTTAAAAAGATGAGGGAGGCCTGTAATTTTCATCATAGGTACACTTCAACTATGAGAGACAGAATGGGGGGAAAGAATCCAGGTAATCACATTGTAGGATTTTTAAATTATTTATTTGCAAATTATGGTGGAAAATAAGTATTTGGTCAATAACAAAAGTTCATCTCAGTACTTTGTTATATACCCTTTGTTGGCAATGACAGAGGTCAAACGTTTTCTGTAAGTCTTCACAAGGTTTTCACACACTGTTGCTGGTATTTTGGCCCATTCCTCCATGCAGATCTCCTCTAGAGCAGTGATGTTTTGGGGCTGTCGCTGGGCAACACGGACTTTCAACTCCCTCCAAAGATTTTCTATGGGGTTGAGATCTGGAGACTGGCTAGGCCACTCCAGGACCTTGAAATGCTTCTTACGAAGCCACTCCTTCGTTGCCCGGGCGGTGTGTTTGGGATCATTGTCATGCTGAAAGACCCAGCCACGNTAAAAGATGAGAGAGGTCTCCAATTTTTATCATAGGTATACCTCAACTATGAGAGACAAAATGAGAAACAAAAAAATCCAGAAAATCACATTGTAGGATTCTTAAAGAATTTATTTGCAAATTATGGTGGAAAATACGTATTTGGTCAATAACAACAGTTCATCTCAGTACTTTGTTATATACCCTTTGTTGGCAATGACAGAGGTCAAACGTTTTCTGTAAGTCTTCACAAGGTTTTCACACACTGTTGCTGGTATTTTGGCCCATTCCTCCATGCAGATCTCCTCTAGAGCAGTGATGTTTTGGGGCTGTCGCTGGGCAACACGGACTTTCAACTCCCTCCAAAGATTTTCTATGGGGTTGAGATCTGGAGACTGGCTAGGCCACTCCAGGACCTTGAAATGCTTCTTACGAAGCCACTCCTTCGTTGCCCGGGCGGTGTGTTTGGGATCATTGTCATGCTGAAAGACCCAGCCACGTCTCATCTTCAATGCCCTTGCTGATGGAAGGAGGTTTTCACTCAAAATCTCACGATACATGGCCCCATTCATTCTTTCCTTTACACGGATCAGTCGTCCTGGTCCCTTTGCAGAAAAACAGCCCCAAAGCATGATGTTTCCACCCCCATGCTTCACAGTAGGTATGGTGTTCTTTGGATGCAACTCAGCATTCTTTCTCCTCCAAACACGACAAGTTGAGTTTTTACCAAAAAGTTCTATTTTGNAAAAAAAAAATCCAGAAAATCACATTGTAGGATTTTTAAAGAATTTATTTGCAAATTATGGTGGAAAATAAGTATTTGGTCAATAACAAAAGTTCATCTCAGTACTTTGTTATATACCCTTTGTTGGCAATGACAGAGGTCAAACGTTTTCTGTAAGTCTTCACACACTGTTGCTGGTATTTTGGCCCATTCCTCCATGCAGATCTCCTCTAGAGCAGTGATGTTTTGGGGCTGTCGCTGGGCAACACGGACTTTCAACTCCCTCCAAAGATTTTCTATGGGGTTGGCTTAAGCAGGGGGACACGTCTGGCGCTGCAGGATTTGAGTCTCTGGCGGCAGAGTGTGTTACTGATGGTAGCCTTTGTTACTTTGGTCCCAGCTCTCTGCAGGTCATTCACTAGGTCCCCCCGTGTGGTTCTGGGATTTTTGCTCACCGTTCTCGTGATCATTTTGACCCCACGGGGTGAGATCTTGCGTGGAGCCCCAGATCGAGGGAGATTATCAGTGGTCTTGTATGTCTTCCATTTTCTAATAATTGCTCCCACAGTTGATTTCTTCACACCAAGCTGCTTACCTATTGCAGATTCAGTCTTCCCAGCCTGGTGCAGGTCTACAATTTTGTTTCTGGTGTCCTTTGACAGCTCTTTGGTCTTGGCCATAGTGGAGTTTGGAGTCTGACTGTTTGAGGTTGTGGACAGGTGTCTTTTATACTAATAACGAGTTCAAACAGGTGCCATTAATACAGGTAACGAGTGGAGGACAGAGGAGCCTCTTAAAGAAGAAGTTACAGGTCTGTGAGAGCCAGAAATCTTGCTTGTTTGTAGGTGACCAAATACTTATTTTACCGAGGAATTTACCAANGAACCAAAGCAAAGACCTGCAAGCACTACATTCTGGAATCTCATTTTGGGAGGAAGTTCATTTAAATGCAGCTGTATGGGCCATATTGAAAATCTGGAAGATTTGTACAGAGGTGAGCTGTCAGAATTGAAATTAAATGACAAATTGTTTGGATCTGACAGAATTCCATCAGGTTTTGTCAAGTTTTATATATATATATATACACACACACATATATGTCAGAGATGACATGTTCATTCTGTGACCTTTGGTTTCTGTAGCTCATGCTGTTTTGAATCTGAGGATCTTCAAGCAGTGTCTGAATTTGAGGTGCAATTGCTTACCTATTGCAGATTCAGTCTTCCCAGCCTGGTGCAGGTCTACAATTTTGTTTCTGGTGTCCTTTGACAGCTCTTTGGTCTTGGCCATAGTGGAGTTTGGAGTCTGACTGTTTGAGGTTGTGGACAGGTGTCTTTTATACTAATAACGAGTTCAAACAGGTGCCATTAATACAGGTAACGAGTGGAGGACAGAGGAGCCTCTTAAAGAAGAAGTTACAGGTCTGTGAGAGCCAGAAATCTTGCTTGTTTGTAGGTGACCAAATACTTATTTTACCGAGGAATTTACCAATTAATTCATTAAAAATCCTACAATGTGATTTCCTGGATTCTTTCCCCCCATTCTGTCTCTCATAGTTGAAGTGTACCTATGATGAAAATTACAGGCCTCCCTCATCTTTTTAAGTGGGAGAACTTGCACAATTGGTGGCTGACTAAATACTTTTTTGCCCCACTGTATATAGGGAAGAAAGGGGGTCCAAGGAAGGAGCCTTGGGGCAAAGGGTTCACCAAAGAGGAGGCATCACCAATCACGACCAAAGAAGTTCTGTTTTATTAATACAGTTTTAATAAGTCTGATGCCAACTGATTCTTTTAAGGTAATAAAGTAAAATAGTTGCTGGCTGTTTTTGATGGTCCAACCTGAAGCTGTGCCATAAGATCATGATGAGCGGCATTTGGTGAATATGATTGTGTCTAAGTGTGTTAACTGACACAGACAATCTGTCCACAGTGTCTCCCTGTGTTTTGGGTTGCAGGAAAAGGCTCCATCCCCATGCAGCCCTGAGAAGAATCAGACCAACAGGAAATGCAAACATCGAAGATAAACTTTTTGGGCCAAATGTTAAGTTGTTGTTATGATGGACCACACAAATCAAAGCTTGAAGATGAAAGTGTAGCAATTTCTAAGAAAACAGAGCTTGACAGTGCCTCCTTCCTGTGTCTGTTTTTATATAATAATAATAATAATAATACGCTTTATTTATAGAGAACTTTTCAAAAGCCATGTTACAAAGTGCTTCACAAAGACAGCAAAATAAAACAGTCAAGTCATAAAATCATCAGCTTTTAAAAGAAAACAGATACCAATACAGTGTAAAGGCAAGAATAGGAAAAGAGAAACATGTTTAAGGGAAATAAAAGACAGTTCAATTAAATTAAAAGTAAAGTAGTAAAGTCAAAGTAAAATCAGGAAAGGCTCTCCGATAAAAGTATGTTTTAAGAAGGCACTTTAAGGAGATCACTGACTCAGCTGACCTGATTATGCTGTGCTGCATCTTGTTCATTTTTCCAAATGAGATACAAAAAGGCATTAATGCCTCCATCACATATCTAGAGGGGCTAGTATTTACTACTTCATGACTACAGAGTAATGTACTGTACTGTTTACACAATATTGTTTTCCTGGGGAGACTGTTTTTTTTAACCAGATTTACTGCTTACACAGGTTACAACTGTTCACTGTTTCAGCACTGTTGGTTAGAGAGTCACAACCCCCCAGTGTGACCGAGACAGGCAGGCGCGGCTGCACAATGGAGATAAGGGTGGAAAAGAGAAGGAAGGGAGGGAGGGTGAGACAGAAAGACAGAGTCAGAGAGATGGTGACTTTAGGGGTTTCGGGTAGAGTACAGTAAATCTTCACTATCCCCAAAGGGCAATTTGTTGTGCAGCAGTGAGCAGTATAATACAACTCTTGTGATCTACAACTGTTGTCGGAAGTTTGTCACATCAGGACAGTTTGAAAATAAAATTAGAGATTTACATTATGCAAACAAAACAGTCAAACAGGGTCAAAAAGGGCACATCCTGCTCCTCAAAACCCCCAGTCTGTCAGTTCTTACCACGTTGGTGTAAGAACTGACAGACTGGGGTTATAATGTGTTAAATTGATGACAATAAACAATAAAAACAAAAACTTTTAAGTTAAGGTTGTTTTTTTCCATTACATTTTGTCAGACAAGATTATCCTGACGATACCAAACAGTCAATCAGGATTTATTTTAAAAACCGCTACAACATGTTTTTACAAATTGAACTGTTTGGTTGGTATGCTTCATCTTGGTGCCGGCTTTCACTCCTTTTACATTTCCTGAGAGCAGAGCTTTGAGAAGAAGGAGAGCTGATCTCTTTTGTAGTCTCCTGGCTCTCACATATCCCCTCTGCCCTCTCCTTTTAGTCCTCCCTAACCTCCCCCACCAAGCGTCTTGACTCTCCTCCACAGCTGCATGCATAAGCTGATCCACACAGTGAACGGAAAAAACCCAGTGGGAGAGAGGATGCCACGTTAAACTTTAATGAGCTTTATTAGAGTTCACATCAAGTCCTGTATCTGAGGTCAGGGAACATCACAGATGCATGATGAAAGATTTCCTGCAGGAGGGAATTTACATCATTAGGCAGGACTGGAGATTTCCACTAAATTCACTACGATTGTTACCATTTTGTTGCATACATCAATGCAATAAAATACTATGTAATTACAGACTGTAACACAAGACAAAATGCAAAAAAGCTGTCTAATTTAACAAAAAAAAACAAACGTATATTTTGGCAGCAATACATAAGAATTTGCTTCATCACTTTTGTAATATATATTGTATAAACTATAATAATGGAAATGCAAAACTACAAACGTAACACTGTCTGTCTCTACTGTATAGGTGAACTGACATGTTTTTCCACTACATCTATCCTACATGATAGGACAGGCAGTGGTTAAGTCAGTGCCTGCTGGCAAAACAACACTCTCACGATTCTTCTTCAGCTCTTGTATGACAATCGAGTGAATTGAGTAGGTTATGGCTTAGTGGTTTTATCCGGTGTAGATGAAGTGACCTTTTGGTCTCATCCAGATTTACTGTGGATAGACTAAAACATGACATCTTTCTAATCTTGCATGACATTTTCTGGTCAGATGGGACTGCCGGATCTGGCTTTAACCAGAGAGCCAAAGCAACAAGGTGGTTTCACCCGTGTGATGAAATCACAGAATGCAGTGTATTTCATCATGACTCAACATTGATCTGCTCTATGAACTGATAAAACGCAGCAGTTCCCAAGAGACTGACAGGGCTAGGATACCAATCACCTGTTGCTCCCTCAACACCTCTGTTTTCTTCTTGAGTAATCACACATGTCACAATCTGGATCGCTAGCTTTTAGATTTGTTGCAGCAGAGGCAGCTTCAGCCACACGCCATACTTTGAATGATGTCCCAAAACTGCTGTATTCATCTAATGATCACAGAAGAGAATTACTTGTCAAGTACAGTTAATATCCAATTAACCTGATTGCTGAACCCAAATCCCTTCTCCCACAGGCTGCTAGTGTTGTTAATGCCCCCAATTAAAACACAATATTTGGGGATTTTGCCTCGTTACATGGCAATTACTCTTCATTAGAGCAGACAGCTCCTATTTGCTTATTCAAGATGGCAGCATATGAATGGTTGCTTGAAATTCTGCTGAAACAGAGGACTCTTTGATGTGTGGTAATGAATGACTGCTGGGATCCACTTATTCCTAACAAACCTCAAGGGTTAATCATTATATACACATTCTTCCCTTCAACTGACTGGATCCATCAATGAAAGCAAACATACAGTTTTCTGCAGAGTAAACTCTGTAAACTCCGGCAGACATTTGTTTGTATTTAACCATTTGGCCCATGAAGATTTCACTTTTGTGCACTCTGCAAGATTGAGGTTTTACTGTTTCTTTGTCTGTTTCTTCATCTTTATCTCATCCAACTCGTCTAAGCATGAGTGCGTTGGATAGTAAAAGGCCGTTATAAAGTATGACTTACAAAACATGTTTATAATCAGAGGGTAATCAGAAGGTAATCCCATGCTGCTGAAGCCAAGTACATCTGTCTATAAAATGGGATTAACCATTGATTACAGTAAAAAAATAAAAATGAAAAATAAAAAAGGGGGGGGAATAGAAAGAGAGTGAGCTAGAAGGATACTAAATATTCAGAAAGAAGACAAGAGAACACTTAGACATATTTGATTTCCTTTCTTTAAATTGTTGTTTTATTTTTTCAAAGATAAGAATCTGCAATGGAAAATGATTTGACAAGACTAAAGTGGCATTAACATTACAGGGGAAGGTGGGGAATAAAACATTCAATGTGCTCCTCTGTAATTTAGCTCGGTATTTTAACCATCAGGAAATTACATGATATGGTGCGTAATAGACATGGACATTCCACAGGACAAAGTGAAAAATAACTGAGCTGATAAAAGAACAAGCAGCTCTTCATGTGTAAAAAACTCCACTTTTAAATACAAGGACATGGTTCAGATGGGATTTAAATTGCAGGAGGAACTGGGAGCTTGCTGAAAATTTACTGGGGTGGTGGCGGAAAACTACCCATGTACACACTCCAGATGTGATTAAAATCACTGGCCAGTGCAGGTAGTGTTAAAACTACCTTACCTCTGCTGGAGAAATAAATCCATTCTGAATGGGGCTTAAGAGAACCACAGAGTAACCTGTGAGGCAAAACTTAAGCAAACAACTGCTAATGTGGCTAAAAAAGAAAGAAAGAAAGAAAACATAAAAAAGATGGAAAGACAGTCAGAGATAAGACCTCTTACCAAAGTTTCTGCCTCAAAACTGATACTATTTGTCTGGTCGGTTCACTGCAGCTGAGCTCCATGTCTCACTTTTCTGGACGTGCTTGTTCTTATGTCATCTCAGATCTCTTCCCACCCACATCATGTTCTGGGAAGAAAAGCTTCACTTATTGAGATCTCTGCAGGAAAGGAGAACAACTGTTAGCACTGGAAGAATTTGAGTGGTACGGCTTACAGTGTACACAGATGCTTACGTTTCCTTTTCTTGTGTTATGGCTGTGAAACCCCTGTGGCAGGATGTCTCTGCCGGCCAACTGAAATAAACGTTGAAAGGTTGCTCATGCCAATAACTGACAGAGTGAGGTTTGTTTGTTTGTCATGCCAGTTATCCTCCTGACACATTATTTGGATGAATTGGGTCGCATTTCAATTGAGGAGTTTCTAACATTAAGAAAATGTAAGTTAGTGTCTTTAAAACAAGGAGGTACTAGTATGTATACATATTTTTATTCAGCAGTGAACAGCATTGCCAAGTACAATGACTTTTGATTTTGTGCTGCCAGTCGTTTTTAGGAACACACTTCCTTTCTAACGAAAACAAAAACACTTTAGTTTGTGTTCTACACTGCGTATATAAAACACAGCTGTGCCAAACCATTGATTTGGCCCACAAAGTGAGGTAAAGCCGCAATGATTAATCAAGTTATTTTAATTAGTCATTTTTCAAGTAATTATGCCTGAACTGAAAGTAAAAATGCCTTCTGAAATAGGAGAATTGGCTGCTTTTCTTGGTCTTACATTAATGCAAATTGATAATGAAAGTAATTGTTAGTGGGTTATTATTAAAGTTTGTACAGTGTCACGAGATGATGAATGAAACAGAATGGTCACTGACGAAAACACATCATTACTCATTCACTGGGGATCTTTCACTCCATATCCTCCCAAGTTCTCTAGAAAGTAGCGTAGGGAAACTTTTAACTGGTTTAGCAAGCAAGCTGTTTCCCCCTGCTTCCAGTCTTTATGCTAAGCTTAGCTGACCATGTCCTGACTCCAGCTTTGTACTTAACACACAAACATGATTGCTAGCCATCTTCTCCTCTCACTCAGAAAAAAAACCATATAAGTATATTTACAAAAATCTAATCACACAGCAGCAATGCAGGAAGGAGGCAGGATGGTATACCGGGTTTGGTGGGAGCCTCCTCAGGGGTGAACTGGCGAGAGAGGGCGTCCGGCTTAATATTCCAGGAACTGGGCTCATAGGTCAGGGTGAAATTGAAGTGACCAAAGAATAGAGCCCACCTTGCCTGGCGGGCATTAAACCGTTTAACCCTCTAGCCAGTGCCTCCACTCCTCCAAGGTCGGCTTGACTGCCAGCAACTCTCGATTTCCCACATTATAGCTGCATTCTGGCGCCGTCAGACGGCGAGAGAAGAAAGCGCAGGGCTGAAACTTTTAATCCGGAAGGCTACGCTGACAGAGGATGGCTCCCACACACAGTATCAGAGGCATCCACCTCTACCACAAATTGCAGGGTTGGGTCTGATTGGGTCAGAAGTAAGCCATTTCTTCAGTTCGTTGAACGCCAGTTCAGCCTTGAGACCCCAACAGAAAGGGACAGAAGGAGAGGTGAGTTTAGTCAGAGGTGCTACTACCCAGCTATAGTCTCCGATGAATCTGCAATAAAAGTTCGCAAACCCCAGGAAGCATAGTTGTTTGACTGAGGTGGGAGTGGGCCACTCCAACATTGCTCTCACCTTAGCAGGATCTGGCTTCACCTGCCCTTCGGCGATGATGAATCCCAGAAAGCTCACCGTCTTCACATGGAATTCGCATTTCTCTGCCTTGACGAACAGTTTGTTTTCCAGCAGCCACTGGAGAACCTTCTGAACATGATGGGTGTGCTCTTCGGGGGTCCTGGAAAAAACAAGAATGTCGTCAAGGTAAGCAAACACAAAGTGATTCAGAAAGTCTCTCAGAACGTCATTTATTAAGGCCTGGAACACCGTAGGGACTATCATGGAGGCCGACGAGCTTGCTACCGAACAAACTAAAGAAATTATCTAGCGACGAGTGGATGAAAGACCAAGGTAGAAATACTGCAGAGTGATGAGTTGATGAGTAGCAGGTGTGCAGACTGATTGTCGACTGTCTCAGGCAGGTGATGAGTAGTTGACAGCCACGCCTTCCACACAGATACACACACACAAAGAGAGACAGCACAGGACACAAGAGGGAGGGGGAAACATAAGGGATGATCATGAGCACGGCGGAGCCGTGACAGTTGCATTCATGAGCTGAGACTGCAGTGTTTATTTAAGGTGTCACAGTAACAAACACACAAGGCTTCTCTCAGCACACCTTAAATTCAAAAAGTTGGAATATAATAATTTACAATTTATACATACCAAGTCAAGTTACAGTAAGTGCCAACTGATATTTGTTTTTGGATACATAAGGTGTTCAAAAATATCAAACAAATGAAAACCAGGAGATATGGTGTCTAGGAATGTACAACTTTTTCTTCTTTTTCTTCTTCTACAAAACTCGCAAAACTCTGGATTTGGTTCATTAACATTTTCACTGCTGATGTTTTTTTTTATTGTGTTTTTTGTGTCTATGCACAGATTAATTATAAATACTGGTTACCTTCTCTTTTACTCCCTGAAATTCTTTGACTTTTCCTGATTTTGGGTTATGACTTTAGGTGTATAACGTGGACACACTGATGTGCTGTGGAACGTCTGTACGTCTGTACTCAATTTGTGTACAACAATGAAGCTGCAGGTCAATTTGAACCAGATGCTTTTATGTACAGACATAATATTAATAACTTCTTTTATAAAAGCACCTTTCAAAACAAAGTTACAAAGAGCTTTACAGTAAAAATAAATAAAAGTAAACAAATCCAAAACATAACATATAAAACAAGATTGAGTAATTACAACAAATACCATAAAAGCCATAAAAGTGATTTTTAAGAAGAGATTTAAAAGTGGATCCTGAGTTTGCCTGCCTGGTTTTATTGTGTTGACTGGTTCTGATTGATCTGTCAGGGTCAAATGAAGCTTTCCCACACTTTTCAGTATTTGTTTTTCTTCAGATTTTGGACAGAAGCAAAAAATGATCTTTACTAAAGGCTGTAAGATGCTTGTCTGGGCTGCATGTAGGCAAACATGTTCGAAGATGTTCATGTGGCTGTTTCTTTTGTACTTGTACGTTGTAAAACCTACAGCTTTTATACCGTTTGTGTTTTTTTTCTTCCCAGTTTCGAACCCACCTTGTGACATGAGTTGAAGCAACCAATCAGCTTGCTTGTCTCTCAGGTCCACATGATACGTCGGTGAGATTTCGGAGGTGTATGTGCGTTGGCTCCTCTGAGAGCCTCTTCTGACCTACCTAACACCTGTCTTTTCTGTGGAACCAGCTCCAAGTTTGTGTACAGGGGGCAGACACCCTCCTCACATTTAAGACTTTCCTCTTTGATAAAGCTTATAGTTGGGCTGACTCAGGTGAGCCCTGAACCACCCCTTAGTTATGCTGCTAGAGGCTGCTATAGGACTGCCGAGAGACTTCCTCCTCCTCTCCATCTGTATGCACTCTTATCCCATTAATGCTTGTTACTAACTCGACTGCTTCCCTTTCCCGTAGCTGTGTACTTTCTCTTCTCTCTCTCTCTCTCTCCTTCTGTTATTCTGCAGGTATTTCTGGCTCCAGAGCTGTAGAGTCTGGATCTATGGTTGCAGGCCACCTGCTGCCCCCGTGTTCCTGCTCAACAGCCACTGCTGCTATTATTGTTATTGGTCTTATTATTAGTATTACTATTATTATATTGCTATTAGTATTATTTTATTACTTTTAACCTCAATACTATTACCACTACTATTACTTTACATCTGTATGTAGAACTGTACTGTACTGTACTACTGTATGTTCTCTTTCCTCCTGCTCTCTCTCTCTATCTCTCCCTCGCTCTCTCCCTCTCCTTCTCTCTCAACCCAACCGTTCGAGGCAGATGACCGCCCACCCAGAGCCTGGTTCTGCTCGAGGTTTATGACTGTGAAAAGGGAGTTTTTCCTTGCCACTGTTGCCTAGTGCTTGCTCATGGTGGGAATTGTTGGGTCTCTGTAAATATAAAGAGTACGGTCTAGACCTGCTCTATATGAAAAAGTGCCCTGAGATTATATATATATATAAACTGAATTGAATTGAATTATTTCTTGGCTGGGCATGTACCTCCTTCCTGGAGTCTTGTCTTCGCCATGAGGTTATCAGGCATCCAGCAGAGACTAAAGGAAGTGACTGCACTCAGCCAAGAAGTACTTTCATACATAACATGTCTTTTTATATAACATGGTAATTAATGAGCTTTAGAGGTGCTGGTAGGTGTATTTTTCTAGCTTTGGACAGAGTCAGGCTAGCTGTTTCCCCGTTTCCAGTCTTAATGCTAAGCTAAGCTAACTGCCTCATGGCTGTTCACGAGCCGTGAAGGTTGGGGAACACTGCTCTATATCAATACCGTGTACATCCTCATACCTCCATTTTTTAAACTGTATTGTTGATGGCTATATACATGTAAGACATCTAAAATTCTTATCACATTCATTTTATTTCTTTATTTTATTTTTTGGTACTATTTGGGAATTTAAAGCCTTCATCACAGACAGTAAAAAGACAACAGGAAATGAGGGAGAGAGGCTGGGGACATAGCGGTTCATGGTCAGCATCTTTAATCCTAAAATAGATGCACATGTTTGCATATTAATGAGGAAAAAGATGAGTTTTTAAAGCCTACAATGCTTTAACATGAGTTCCCATTAATAAAAGCCACATATTATATTGACTATCCATTTATTATCTCCAGGAACCATCAAAGATAGTTTTATAGGCGTTTGGTGATGTGCTGCCTTCTCATTTTCCTTCTCTCCAAGTAATCCCTCATGACATTGTCTCATCCTTCACTCTTCCTCCGCCTATATAGTCTATAGAGGATATCCCTATCCTCTGATGTTGTGTGACTGAATACATTTCAATTAACCATTTTCCCTGTTTTTTCAGAAGATAACTTATCCTTCTTTTCCCTAGCTGCCTCCAAATTCATCTTGTGACTCCTGTTGTAGTTGCCTCCCCCAGGTTGAGAACCATTGCTGCTGGTCAACCTGCCACCCCAAACCTCCACCTCAATAGAGACCTTCAACTCTATCATTGATCAGCCCCATCCAGATAAGGAGCTCTGTGGGCTTGTGAGGGAACACATCAGAGAGTTTGACGTAGAAATCCCAGATGTGTCACTGCGGCCCGTTTATCTTATTATTTATTAATTAAGGTGCTTGTTAAATTCCCTTCCTTTCTCTGTCTGAGCCTCCTACTTCTTTTATTCATCTTGTTTTCCTTTTCTCTCCAACAGCATTCTATTGAACAACCGATGGCTATTGATGCTCTCGCCATTGACCAGCTGATGACTCCCTGCTATGAATAATGGGTATTGGATTGAATTTACAGCGCCATACCAGCTCTCTGTCATCATTAAACTCCTTGGACGCAACAGGCCATCACAAGACAGTGATGGAGAAATATATTTATTCAATCATTTGCTGAGTTCAAGCTGATGTGGCCATCACGATGTGGCTTTTAGAGGCTGATAAATGATCCATTGTGGTGGAGGTGGGATTAAAGCCTAATTGGCTCTAGCCTCAACGTTTACTGTTAAAAGAAGCAGGCGATGCCAAAAACGAGCAACAAAAACTAGCTGTGTCCCCATTGTCGTCACCATAAGTATCAGCCAGACATTGTTTGTCATCATGCCTCTTTGCCACTCATCGTTACGAGCACCATGGCAATGAACATAATGACCCCGAACATATTAATTAATCATTTCTCCTCATTGTTCACTAACATACACCGGAAATGGAAAGACAAAGTAGCTGATTTTTGAAAAGTGAAGTCTATAAATCAAAAGTTTAACAAGTTTTAGAAATCATTACACATAAATCACTACGTAATTGCTGTAAAACATGAAATACTGTCATCCACAAGAGCTTTCATGCTTGTACTATTATAAAGATTACGTATGAAAATAGAGAATCTAAAATGCTGCAGTAAATTTTGATACATTTACTCAGTTTACTCAAGATTAAAACGTGGATTTACTTTTGCTGGGAATGTTATTTTGTAATAATGACAGAATGCCATAAAAAATGTATAGAGAAGCTGTAGTGTAGAGAACAAACACTTGGTCATTATCTTCAGATATGACGATTGTAGTGGAGGATAACCATTAGCCTTAATAGACAGCGGCTTAGATGGGAAATAATAGCAGCAGTCTGCAGTGGAGAGGAAGGGGGCAGTCACAGTAACCTTTTCGGTATCTTGGTGGGTCTGACGCCCTCTGAATGACTCACATCTGTGACATTTGGTCCATAGAAAGGTTTTCACACATGGTCTGGTGGCTAGCAACATCCCCATTCCGGCAACTAAACAACAACCACATGGTTTGGAGAAGAAAAGTTCAAGATTGTTGAGTATTAACAACTTTCTGGGGCACTTAGCTGCATACTGTACTTTACCTATTTGATGGTTTGGTTCAGGAAGTTATGTCATGTCTAGTACGGATGAGTACTGCATCCATGTGGGCTCAGTTATTTAAGGGAACAACTTAAATTAACTTGTCTTGTCAAAACACATAGCACATGTTGGTGTTGTCACAGTTTGCGTGGTTTGAATCTTTTTTGAAATCAATCTCAAAACTTTGCTCACTCTGTTAATGCCCTACCTCTTCCAAAAACATGCCTCACTTAAATCACTGCAATGCTCCTTCAAGATGACATGGGATTAAACAAAAAGAACCCTCACCCCTCCACCAACATCTTTGTTTTTCCCCAAAACCTACTTCATATTGAGGCTTGGGTGTAAAAGTCGATGAATTCTTTTAACCAGATCTCGATTGGATCAGGCCTCTCAGCGTCTGGCAGGGAGAAGATAAGGCCTGTTATCTCTTTCTGACAAACCTGCAACCTCCCTCTGTCCTCCCCATGACTGGACCAGAGGAAGGGGAAAAGAGTATGAAAGAAAGAAAAGACAAAAATACATCAGCATACATGATGACAATGGTGGTAATTATGTAGTGTATTAAAACTGCCAAAATATGATCTAGAGATTAAAAGGAATTTGTTAAATGCCAAAAGAAAAATGTTGAATTAAAGGTGGGGCAGGCAGTATTTTTTTGGTGTCATTGGGCAGAAATGCCATAATAACCGTTCAGCATATTGTAATTCAAGTGGTCTGAGAGAAAACTTCTACTTATGCCCCTCCTCTTGGCTCTGTTTCAGGCTTCAGGAAATCTAGCCCGTGACAGGAGATTTTGGCCAATCATAGGTTTGAGAAAGATGGTGCGCTCATATTGGCTGTTCTACAAATGCAGATGTGCGTGCACATCCCTTCAGACGGTGAAAGCCTGATTCAATGGCGGAAAATTTCCAATACCTCCTTTGCCTACAGCAGCGTATAATACAAAACAACATGCCCTGGCTCCACATGGAGCTTCAGGGTCATTAAGTTCAATGCCATGGCGTTGATAACGACGAGCGACAAAGAGGCATGATGACAAACAGTGGGGAATAACTTTTGAGGGGGGAGAGTGGCATGTGTGGTATACTAGCCTCTCATCCCGCTGCTGGACAGCGTTGCAGCTGCCTCTGAAGCCTGGGGTGCTCTGCTCTCGGCCGCGAAGCGCTAGAGGGGCGTCTTTGGCGCAGCGGGAGGGACCACAGTCTCGGTGAGGCTCACGCTGTGGAGAGTGAGCACTACGAGGGTTAAACTTTCGCAGGGGAACGGATTCCTTCTACTGCCGGTCGTAATTGTGGGTTTGGTGGGAGGGGCTTAGCGGAGTGATACGAAGCAGCAGAGAGAGGCGGAAGGTTTTGCTTAGGTTGCACAGATTTTGCCTACCCCAGTAATTAAACAAGAAAACAGAATGCAGATCAGTATTATTTTTATATTTATACCATTTCTTCAGCCTGTGTTTTGTGTTCCTTTTGCACAGGGCAGCTGTTGTTGTTAGTATGCAGTAAATAAAGACTGGATGAAATTTAATGAGGAAAATGGGCTGAAAAATTCAAATTTAGTTACTTGATAAAACCAGGAGCCCTGATACCCTCAACTACACTGACTGTGTAGACAGCAGCAAAAAGAAAGGAGGAAAGGTTGGCAGAAACCCTGCTATCCGTGTAACCAGCACTAAGCATAGGCAGCGCTGGAGATTTTTTCTTGCTGGGGCTAGTTAGGGGCTTGATTATTTATTTGTAGGTCTATGGGTGTTATGTGGCATAGTTCAGGCGGCAGGGGAAGGACCCAACAACAGACAGGCACGGAGGCTCAAGCAGTTTCAAAGATTTATTCCACTCACATGCAGTTACAGGGAAGGCATGTAGACGGGGAGGTTCGGAAGACAGAAGCACAGGGAAAACGTCCAAAAACAGGAGCATGAAAACCAGATAATGCAGTACACACAGACTCACTACGACAGTACAGAACACACAATACTGAACACAATGAACCAACGAAAAATAAAGGAAGGGAACCAGTATAAATAAGGCAGAGGCTAACGAGGGAATCAGGGGCAGGTGTGTAACGGGGAACAGGTGTAGACAATCAAGGCTAGAGGAGACATGAGGGCAGGAACTGAACAGACAGGAAAGACTATATTTCAAAATAAAACAGGAAACAGACAAAGACTACAGGACCTAACAATGGAATTTGGAAAACTGAAAACTTATAACAGGGAAATACAGCCCACATCTCAACAAAGAAGCTCCCCAGACAGGGGCCACAGGAAATGCTTACAAAAAAGTTGCATCTTTAGTGACAGAAAAATCCAAACAGTAGTACATACCAGCTCTGAATGAAGCTTGTTTGATGGTTGTGGAACTTTTGTGGGTCCTTCCTCTGGCTGCTAGCCAGCTAACAATGCTAACAGACCTGCAAGGAGTGAGCAGCACCGGAGGAGCTAATGTTACTGCAGCTTGTCACAGGCGGTCTCCCTCTTCTGCCTCCCTCCTAGCTAGCTGGCTAGCTAACTAGCTAACACCGGAAGCGCCTCTTCTTGGTCCTGGTCAAGATGAATGCTGCTGGGCTTGGAAGTACAATCATAACTCACATGCATAATCTGAAGCAGCCATTTTGGAGTTATCAGTGTATTACTTCATAAAAGAGTCAATTAAGTTAATAAAAAAAAATTCTATGGCTTTCTAAGTTGATGTCCACTAACCTTCAATCACAGCTGAACTATGCAAAACTACAGTAATGTTACAGTATACTATTAACAAATACAGGTAAAATGATTTGAGGATGCACAAAGGTTTATTGATAAATATGCGGAATAATAGAAGTATATTATTAGCATTGACCTGACTGAGAATCACATGACGAGCTACATCCCATGGCTGCCCAAAGGGACAATAGTTGAAACAATGCCCCAATGTTTCAAAGAACACTATCCTGCCACAACTTGCATAATTGACTGTTTGGAAACCAGTCTGCAGCAGCCCCCAAAACTTCGACTCCAGGGGAGAATCCTACAGCCATAGAACACAGAACACTCTCCTCCATATGCTGGTGAGATGAACATTATTAAGCCACAAGGTGCAATGGCAACCGTGAACTTAGCCTTGTTAAAACACAGACAGTTTATTTGTGTGTAGCTATTAATATCACTTTCTGAAACTGTCCTCCCCAGAAATATGGCCGTATAGGTCGTTTGTGCAGCAGCTGCAACAAGTTCATCACCTCTGACTCTGTTCCTGGATTACCTCCGTCCAGGTGATGAGGCGATGGCTGATCGTGGCTGCGGGATAAAGTTGCCCATCCCTGCCTTCACAAGGGCTTTCAGTTCTCAGAGGAGGACACAACCCGCACCAGAAGGATCGTCAATGTGAGATGGATAAAATACTGAGAATCTGTGCGGCTCTGTGTAACTACAATGGGCTATCATTCATAAGGAAGCAGAATGAGAGGACACAAAGAGAAATTGAGATGAACACTGCTACTGCTATCAGTTGTAGTTAACTACAACTATAATATAATACAATTACAAATTGAGTTCATAAACAAATCATAGTACTGACTGCAACAGTAAATTAAGTTCATAAACAAATCATACTACTTAATAGCAATACTATCATAATTTCTTGGAACAAACATGCATGTTTAATATAAGGAAAGCTTTAAAAAAAAAAAGCCAGCAGCCTTCCTGGGTTTAGTTGTCACACAACTGCTTATATCAGTGTTAGTCTGCCTGCCTGGACCTCATCGACAATGTGTGGAAGCATGTGTTTAAAGTAGAATGATTTCAATCTTGACACCATCATTGGGCACATCTATGACAAGTTGTTGAGCGGGAACCCAGATCAAAAGCTTGCATGTTCTTGAGCCAGTGCAGAACATGCCAAGCTGTACCTGCAAGAAGTAGTCCTGTGGTAGTAGCTGTGGTGACCCATTCAGCATCTTCACATCAGAACCCATGCTTTTGAAGAGGTCCTCCAGCCAGCCACTTCTTCCCAGCAGAGGACACTTGATCTCCAACAACTCCTTTGAATTCAGTACATAACTGAATACATCTACAAAACTAATATCTGTACAGTATGAAACAAGTTATAAACGAGAATAAAAGTAGACAGATGAATCCGTTGGCCGATATAAAGGTTGCCCACTCTCATTATGGTGGTGGCATAATTGAACATTAATGTGGTTAGGGAGGCAGTGGTGGGCTAGAGGTTAGAATTACAGCTACTGAGGTGATCTTGAACAAGGCCCCAAATCCCCCACTGGCTTCTGATGGAGCATGACAATTTCATGGCGACAAAAATAATCCACAAGCAGCGGGTGGTGGATGTAACATGCTAACTGTTTGGATATACAAGATGGTTAAACGAAGCAAAGCAAAACTGTTACAATGCTATGTTAGCATCAGACCCATGTTTAAGATGTGTCCTGTCATGAATTTAAGTGTTGGGCAAGTGGACATTTTGACAGATTTTGATAAGTCAACATGATAAAGGAGGAGGTGGACAGTAAACATAATTTTGCAGGTCATGTAAGCCACAACACAGAACAGTAAGACATAATATCTGTGTTTAAAGTTTGGCGGCACTAGCTCAAATGTAAATAACATTGGTGCTTTAAACATTATTGGTTTTTTTCTTCTGGTTGTTTTGAAGCAGGATAAAATTAGCATCTGCTGTGGTTCTGTCTAATTTACTGTTTAGCTATCAGCCATTTCCCACAGGAAAAGTCTTAACGAGTATTTAATTAATGACATTAATGATTCATTGAGTAAAATCTGCCTCATGGATCAGACACTGAGATCAGACAAAGAGATGTCTCTCACTGTTTCTCAGTCCTTGTCTCAGTTACTTATTTTGTGTTTTACACACACTTTACATTTCTTTAAGTCTCTACATCGTGTCATATGGCTTTCAGGTGGTACTGTGTGTTACCTCTGTAGAAACCCAACATTTATCTGTGGTGTTGCTTGGCTCAATTAGCGATGAACACACTGCAGTCAGCTCCACAATTCAACCTAATTGCTCATTTAGCATTTTGTGTCTCTTTTCAGATTGCCAAAACACCAGAATGTGTAATCAGGGGTGGGCACTCAATGAGGCGAGGCAAATAAGTCAACAGTGCAGACCATCATTACTGTGTGGGTGATCATCTGATGCCGCTGAGGTTTATTTCCTCCATTTAGTTAGGTCTCTGAAGATGGAGGAGAGTGTAACTTTGAACTGAAGGAGATACGCATCTGATGGCTCTGTCTCTGCTTTCATTATTACGCAATATCTGCTCTTTGTTAATTTGATTTGTGTGAGAGCTGATTCCATATTATTTGATCTAAGCTGAGTTGGGCTGAGTTGAGTCGAATTATTTAATTCTTTCTGGTCCATTTCTGACAACCAAGCTAGGCTACCACCACTGCCTATCATTGTTAATTACAACACCGTTCATCATCTTTTTGAGACCAACTAGGGAAAATATATCATTCACTTCATTGTGATTACTAAGTAATTATGCTGTATTTTTCCTGACAAGGCAATAAATAGCATAGTCTTCATGTTGAAGTCATGTCCTTAAACCACAGTGAGCTCTGGGCAATCACAATTCATATGGCTGCTCTGAATGAACAATTTCATTTCCTATCAGCAATGAATGGTAAGAAAATGTCAAGTTTCAATGCTTCTGCCATTTTACTAATGTTTGTTAAGTGCTTTGAGGTGTATCATGATATGACACGCTGTATGAACAGTCAGACTGAAAAGAAATGTTAGATGAGTGTGCACACGAACCTGTGACATCTTGATTATGGGACAGGCTTTTGGATTACTTGACCAAGCTGCCGTCTCTCCTCTGATGGCTATCTACTAATGAACCACTGACTAGCAGAGACAAACACAATAATGGCCAACTGACCTCCAGAGGTCTGTCTTTACTGCTGCAACCACCAGACTGTCTGAACAACAGTTTGGTGGTTTGGTGGCATCTGGGTAACATTTTGGACTACACTTCACAGAGCTGTGATTCAGCAGTGACCCTCTGCTTCACCATATATAAGCTGCTCTCGATAAGAACAAATAACTTAAAGGATTTGTTCTGACATTATGGGACAAACACACTTTTTGCTGAGAGTAAGATGAGAAGATCAATACTACTGTCACATCTGTTCCTTAAATATGAAGCTGGAGCCAAGAGACAGTTAGCATAGCATAAAGACTGGGGGTAGGGGGAACAACTAGCCTGGCGCTGTTCAACTCTAAAGTTCACTAATTAATATGTTATTTCTCATTTGTTTAATCCGTACAAATACCAAAGTGTAAAAACAACAAGTTATTGTTTTTGTAGGGATTATGTGCCAGGCTATTTTTTGGCCAGGAGCAATGACTTCCTGGAGTCTCTGCTGGTTGCCTGACAACCTTACAGCAGCGACAAAACTCGATTACACTTTGGTTTTTGTATGGATTAAACAAATGTGATATAACATTTTAATTAGTGAGCTTGTGGTATGTGGATTTTTGAATGGTTTGACAGAGCCAGGCTAGCTGTCATTTAACCCGCAAGAAAGTTAATAAAGATATTACCCAAAATGTCAAACTTTTTCTTTAAATGCGATAAGAAATGTCCGTTGGCCTGTCCGTCAGAAGAGCAGAACTTGTTTGTTGGTGAGTGTGTATGTGTACATAGACTGAAGAGGCAGACCCTCCTGCAGTTTTTAGATCCCATCTCATAAAACCTCTGTTGACTTAAGGAAACCAAACGTGATGCACACAACCTGAGACAGGAAATACTCCAGAAATAGTAAACTAACTCACCAGGTTGACATGAATCCTCATGAGGAATGACCACTTGACAAAGACTATTTTCGGTCGCTTCACCTCCTCCAAAATTGACCGTTCTTCACCACCATCATCAGAGCGCTAAATGAGTAAATGTCTTTGGGAAGAATGGTGTTAATACCTCCAGTAGAGTTCCACAGACTTGGAGATCCTGTCCTGGAGGCTCATGTTGGCCCAACATTTGTCCCTACTTTGTCACCTGTACATTAGCAGAGGATAGAAAGTGTACTACTGACTATAAAGTTGTGGTAGATTGCGGCCACGCTTGCCTGTGATCAAATCATAGCTTCCTTAGTGTTTTTCAAATTGTGCAGATAGTATAATCAGGGGCATAGCACGCAATTCTGGGCCCTGTACATAGGCAGTCAGCCTTAACAACCTTATAGACCATTTCCATACTCATTTTGCGTCATTGATCATTGTGATAGCCTATCAATTATAACGTATGGAAAGCTCATACCATATAAATTGTTTTTGAAGGCAATGACAAATGACCTGTTTTGTCATTTACAAGGACTTGTTGCAAAGCGTACTGTGTCTGTATTTTAATTGCCACTGAAACACTGACTCTAAGTCCAGTTTTTCAAATATTTTTGATAAATGACAGTAGCTCTCCTCTCTTATGCAAAAGATGCCACATTTTACTGTAAGCATAACGAGATGTTAATTGATTCATCATATTACAGCCACACATGCATGAAAGTCCCTGCTTTCAGTACATTTCAGTACATCCTATTTCCTAAGTATTTTTTTTATTATTGTTACAGTAACTTGTGTGTTTTTGAGTTTTATCCCGCATCATAGCAAATGCATGGCCAAAGTGAAGTAACCCTAATCATAGAGAAACCGAACGCATCCTTCCTGACAATGAAGGCCGGACAGATGCATAATAAGAAACTCCGGCGCTCACGCTCGTCGTGATTCTTTTGTTTCCAGCACTGATTTTTGTTTGTGAGCAGAATGACAGTAATGCAGTCCTGCCACTGCCTGAAGAGAGGTTGGGGGACATCTGACTGTCACTCCCACAACATGGTGGAGGAGTGACAGCTAGATGTCCTCCAACCTCTCCTCAAAAGAACACTGCACATAAATACGACATTTTATGCAGTAGTAGTAGGAGTAATAATTGGTAGTATATAGTTACAAGGAATAAACAGCCTAAAGGCACAGTTAAATGGAAATAGAATTAGGCAGTTGCATACATATGAAGGTTTAGACTCCCCTCACATATTAATTGAGTCAGAAAGAAATATTAACGCTGGTATCACAGTAGACTGAATACATGTCATGAATATATTAGTTACATGGACAGTACAATGAGGGAATTTTAAAGTCACTTGACAGATGTTTTCAGCCAGTTACGGAATACAGTTAGATCAGATATAAATGAGATATACTGTAATGATTCCTGTGGAGAATCTGACTAAATGATAACAGGACTGCAGCAAAATGCAATAGAAAACAAAGACATTTATGTAGAACCTGTACAAAACATTTAAGTCTCCCTTCACTCAAAAAATACTTTTTGCTTGTTGTTACCTCACTTGGGGTACTGTATGTGCAGAGTTTGACAAGAGAAGGCTGTTTTCACTTTTTCCTGCTGAGGGAAGAAAAATTCTCTATGCGCACTTTAAGTCTGAGGTTAAGGCGTGTAGCCTACGCACAAGCTGGATTTTGTGACGTCACAACATAGTCCAGTATGAGACTTTCACAAGTGTGAAACTTGAAGCCTCCAGTGCGCACACACATTGAGAATGTACTTTTCAGTGAAGTAGGAGACATCTTGTGTCCAGCCTTTAACTTTTGAAATGAATAATATTGGCATATTCATAGATTTTGGATATTTCAATGTGGGAAAGGAGAAGATGTCATTTTAGGAATTTGTAACAAGGTCATCATTTGTGTGTGTGTGTGTGTGTGTGTGTGTGTGTGTGTGTGTGTGTGTAAAAGACATGTCTTAAAACATGAAGGCAAGGGAATCTTTAAATTAAACACCAGAATATTTTGTGTCTTTAAGGTCTGCAAGTTACGTATTAGATTTGTAGTTTGTGTTTTTTCTGTATTCAATTTATTAGTGTTGTTTTCATCATGTAACTCAACCAGAGAAAGTGAAAAATTAAAATACCTTGGAACAAAGCATAACCCCCTGCCATTAAAAAGACAGACAGATAGACAGACAGACGGATAGATGGATGGATAGACGGACGGAGGACAGACAGACAGACAGACAGATATAGATATATAGACGGACGGACGGACGGACAGATATATAGCTGTCGTCCTTCATTCCTCTGTTTTCATTAATCTTCCCTTCTCCTCTTTCTTCTCTTCCCTCTTCCTCTCCTATTTAAATTTTTTTTTCATTTTTCCACCTCTCCATCTTTCGCCTTTCCTCTTTTCTCCATCCTCCCTTCTCCCTCTCTCTTTCAATCATTTTTTCCCTTCTACTTTTTTGTTCTCTTGCCATTTTCTCCCTTTCCACCCTCTTTTTCTTCTCTTTCATTTCACCATTTACTTTTCTTCCTATCCTAACTCATAGCTCTCCTCCTTGCCCCCCTCCCTCTCTCCCTACCTCATGCCCTCTGCCTGCTTCTCCCATCTTCTTTCTCCTCCCTCCTTCTCTCTGATTTCCATCCCTCCCTCCCTCTCTTTCTCTCTGTGATGAAAGAGGGAGTTTTGAAAGAGAGAGAGGGAGAACCAGAGGAGGAGGTTGAAGGGGAGGGGTGGGTCCCTATAAGAGCAACTGCCTCCAGCTTCCACGTAGCCAGAAAAACCACGCTGAGACAGAGGGAAGGAAACATACACTGACAAACCTCAACCTGCACCCGAAGGACCCCCTATAGGCACCCACAATCTCACCCCAACACAGGTAAGAAGACCCTGGGGAGAAGGAGGGAGATAGAGGAGGAAAACTGATGGCTTGACCTTTGACCTTTGATACAGAATCTATCGCGTTTTGCATTTTTGTCGTATAAGTTATTTTGTTACATTTGTTAACAGATTGATGGGCTACCATATATATTGTACAAAAAGCCACATTGGAGTCACACATTCAAGAGAGTGAGCATATATTTTTACATCCCTTTACCTCCTTACTAGAGCTGCTTCTAATGCTGGTAATGTAGCAGTGTCAATCAGATTTAGAGAGCCCAATAAATGACAACAATTCAAACGGGAATTCCCTTTTAATCCAATCTAAATTTAACTTAAAAAGGGAGGAAAAAGGAAACTACCAACATGCTTGAAAGCTGTTTTCAGCCCTGTTAAGAGTAACACTTTATTTTGTCTCTATCACTTGTCTATCATCCCCGCCTGCTGTGGGGTCCTGTGACCCTGTGACCCTGTAATGATGCTGTTCAAAGAATTTAAGCTTTATCTCTGTTGTTGACCTCGGTGACAGACAGAGCGAGTTAGGATAATGTCTCAGGTCACTCTAGTTAACAAATCACTCATTCTACGTTTCATAGCAACACCTTTAAAGGAGCAACTGCAGACTATTAGGTCCCATAACTACTGCCCCAAGGTTAAATACTACATGTTTGAGTGGGTTAAAATCATAAGGCAGTGCATATGTACACACTACAGAGAGCACGAGGTAAAGATGCTCCATCTGAGGAGCACACATGCAGTTTGTTTTGTCAGTGCGTTGGTATTTAGTAGAAAGGGAAAGGTCATACATCGTTCGTCCTGATTAGTCATTAATCGTTAAGGCCTGATTTACTGCTGCACTCTAGTGGGTTCCATGAATGAGAGGGGGGGTCTTCGCCGAAAGCTGCAGCATGTTTGTGTTGACACTGTAGCTTGAGACACAGAGGGATGAAAGGTAATTTAGGTGAGTGCACGTTGGCTAATCAGGGTCAGATTTTCTCTGGCTCACTTCATTAGAAGATTATTTTCAGGTTTTCAAAGGCGTTTGCTTGAAGGTAACAGGGAGGTCAGTATTTAGACATACTTTGTTGGCAATACCGAGCCAAATTATTCTAATTCTTAAGGTTTAATTTATGATAAAAAATATGAAATATTACATAAATAATTGGTGATGTGAGCTTTCATACAGCGAGCAATGGGTACCTAAAGGTTTTTATTGATGTTGTAATGTGATATGAAACCTACTTTTAAATGCAGTGGTGCTGAAATCTGGGGGTTTCACTGACAATAAATATGAATAAATCTCAGGTTGGTTTTGCTGTTGACATTCAGAACCTGCTACCTAGACTAAAAAAAAAGGATGCCCAGTACATGAAGGGAGGGAAAAAGGTCAAAGACAGTAATGTAAATGGATTTTATTGATGAAATATAAAGCATCAGGCCACACCTGGTCCATGGCAGGACATTGCAGACCCCCTTACTCTCTATGAGCCAAAACCCCTCTTATTCTTCCAAGCTTGCATTAATGGACCAACATCAGGCTAACTGGAAATTAATTCAGTCATCTTATGTGAAAAATATATAAAATCACATTTTTATAAAACCCTTAGATGAATGGTATAAATTGCTTCTACGTAATAATTTTTGATTAAGATTATGCAATGATGTTGAGATGATAATTAGATTTATTATTTTAACTTGTCACCATCATTTTTATCATTATTATTGATAGTAGTACTAGTAGTAGTTGCAGCAATTTTATTTCTGTAGAAGTAGAAACTACATATATTATTTTCCTTATGCCTTCAGGCATTTATGTGTAAAACTCATTATTTTTTTTAAGCTGTCAGGAAATGTTTATGAAGTTAATAAATTTCAAGATTGGGTGTCACTTTTTTTTTTTTTTTACATTCAATAATTAATAGTGTTTTTGTTTAGCCTGGGGCTCACATTTCATTTGACCTTGAAAGAAACTCCATAAACATAAACATTCAGAATGGATTATTTTAAGTAAGCTGTAACAAAAAGGCTTTCAACAGCCACTGATGATGACTGATTTGAAAGTGCATGTATCTGGTTATAATTATCTGAGTAACAAAATCATCTTGCGTATCTCCAGAAAGAAGCTGGTGTAGATCTACAGATAGCACTCGTGCAGAAACTATGTACTTTTGAAATGATTCAGAGAAAACTAGAGGCTGTGTTCTCGTACCTTAGGACAAAATAATCAAAGTATTCCTGTGCCTGCAACAGATTTGGGTAGCTGTGAAATATGTTCTAGCATTTCTGCATTGGCTGGGTGAAACAAGGCAAGTCATGTTTTCAGTGTTGTATGTTGCTGTATGGAGGGAACAAAAGCCAGAATAAATAAACTAACCTAAGTCTGAATGCATATAGTATGTTTAATGAAAGTTATGGCTATAAAGGCATAATTTCTGCAGAGATTAAAGCTATGATACATAGCTGATTTCAGGTAAATAAACAACAGTATTCAGAGATAGAGATGTGGGCGAGATGACAAGATAAAATTGCTTTATATCTTAGCTGAAACACTTAAGCTGTTTGTGAACATTCTGCGTTGTTGTTTTGTGGGCAATTTCAGTGTTGCTGTGAATAGATGGTCAAACATAGATGAGTTGACGATGGCACATGAGATGGAAAGAGATGAGAGTTCACCTGCTATAACAGAATATCAAACAGAAAATGTTTGACATATCTAATGCAACTCTTTTGGTGCCGGTCCCCTCAGAGACAAAGGGAAAAGCCCTCTTTCTCTTTGACTATCAGGCTTGAAGGAGATGATCAGAAGCCTCTATAGAGCAACAAGACGGGACCAGTTGTGTTTTGAGGAAAGAGTGACATTTCTTGAGATTTTTTATGGATTTAAAATACCCCAATTGCCATCAGTCTGTCCGCCTACACACAAGAAACAACTGAATGCATCAAGTTCAGGCACTTTATGTGCTCTTATGTCCACACTTGTTTGAACAACTCGTTTCAAGCCTTTCAACCACTGACGCGTTCAATCTTATCTCATTTGAAGGCTGGATGAGGCAAATGGAGGGAGGATAAGGATTGCTGGATCACAGGTCACATTGCATAGAGCTGGTGTGTACAGCTCTGGTGGCTGCACAGAATTGGCTGTTACCTTGTGGACTTAATCCAAGGATACAATGTTCCTAACACAGCATGGTCCCTGTCCATCCTTTTGTGCTGAGAGGATTTCACAGGTCCTTCTTCATGTCTCCTTGCATCCCCCAGTGTGCTCCTCTTCTTCCCTCCCTGTTTCCCCCCCTTCCTGTGGCACACGAACATTATCAGAGCAGAAAGGCCCTGGCTTTTCTTCAGGCGTGTAATCTTGGTAATCTTGAAATTGAAGCATATGCATTTGGAGGCCAAACTGGAAGTTGTGTGTCAGTGTCAGTTAGATAAAAATGTACGTACTTACTCCCTGTTGCGTCAAAGCAAGGATGGATTGAGAGAGTTGGACACGTTGTGTGTATTGTCACAAAGAAGTCCCCTGCAGCCCAAGAAGCATTTTTCCCACAGTTGGCCATCATAAAAGAGACTAAATTAATGATTTATCAGTTATCATTAAATTTGAAACCCACAAGATTAAATGTTTGTAAAACATCCCCAGAGCCTCATGACAACATATGGGACCAGCACGGAAGCTAACATGTGCAGCCAAGTTCAACCAAGCCTCCTAGTTGTAATTCAGAGTCAGAGATTTCGGGAATTTCATTGCGTAAATGTAGCATAATGTGCAAGTTTGGTGGGTTTCGGTAGGATTCTTGTGGTGTATGCACTTGGTGAGCAACTTTCATCTAAATAAACAGACGCCATCTTGGAGTCCGTTATCCTGTTCTTATAATATATCTTTGGTTTGGTGTTAACATTAAGTACTGATAACACACCAATGGTTAAGACTCATTGGAATGCTAACAAAACAGTATTTTTGTTAAGCATGAGGTGCTCACATTTTACTGTCAAGTACAGTAATAGACACCAATAAAATCCTAGTATCATATTTCAGAATGCCAAAATAAATACTCCCTAAAGCTAATAGAACAGCTAACATCTAATCAGGAATTGGTGCATGACTTTGGCTCTCAATAGTAGGGTCTGATATTTATGCTAATATTCAGACAGAGGTCTTATTTCTCCTACACATACAGTATAGTGCAAAACCCAAGGTTTTAGAGAGCTATCATGTTATAATGCATGAACAACTCTAAAATTTTGAAAAATATAACCCTGTTTTGGAGGTGTCCAAATGTCTATGATTAGCATAAATGATTACACACTGCCAAGGCTAGTAAGTGTAATGTCTGTGTCTTTCTTTTGTTCAACAACACAATGTCTTCTTTTCTTTTCTCACAAACTGATGATTACAAAATGATGTCCTGCATTACTAAGACTTTGGCGGACATCGCTTTCTATGGGCTTTTGAGTGAGTCTTTTATTGTCTCTTAGGCCACGCTGTCACCTAACAAGAAGGAGCCTCTTGGTCTCCTAATTGCTGTGCCAAATTAAGAGACATGACTAAAATATTTTCTTGTGCTCCACAACACCGTGCAAACAATGTTACCTGATTTTACAAGTTAGCGTCATGCCATTGCAATCATCAGACTTTTGTCTCTTCAAGCACAAAGGTCTGGAGAAAAGCCCATCAAAAAATCACAATAACAAGACCTTTGGAAATCCTTTGGCAAAATACAACAATATACCATTATCTCATTTTGATTTGTCAAAGAAGAAAAGGCACAGGTGTAATGACATTATTGATGGCGCCATTTGAGTGCGTCATTGAGCCAGCCATACCGGAATGGAATGCAGCCATTAGTACTGTTATTAGTTACACCTGTGTTCGACAAAGGCCTGTTGGCTATGAGTTTGAAAATGCTCGCCTGCCTCAATGATTTTTCAAAATATCCTAACACCTTAATTTACTTTAGCTACATAACTATGTATCTAATACAAGGGGGGAAAACAGAGGACAAACAAATAAATGTCAAACTTGTGCAGGCGGGATAGAAAAGCAAAAAATGACAGGACATCACCTCATCTTTCAATATGAAATGAGTCTGATATGACCCCTGTGTAACCTCTCAACCATTAATCAATTGTAGGTGATTAGATGCATTGAGAACAGAAATTGATTTAGCTTAGTGTGTCTGCCTGTAATGGCTTCAGCAAGTAATCTACTGCCACGTCACACACAGTCTGACTGACAAGAAACATTTTGTAAAAGCACTAAAGGTTTTCTTCTAAAGGTTTCTTCTGGCTCGAGATAGGTCAAAACTCCCACTCTGCAGACACCTCTGTGAGCCGACATCATTTCTGACCAGGAAACAAGGATCATAAGAAATCGTGTCTTTTGCTAGTAGTATTGGTAGTGCAGGTGCCTGGGCAAATTGCTGATGCTTTCTTACAATAAATCTATACAATATATCAGTCTTAGCTGAAACAAATGTTGGTTGGATAAATTAATAGGTGGTGGCCATTAAGGAAAAGTGTTTAATAGATATCTCATATTTTGTGCATATCAATAAGAAATAATTTACTGTAGGATTAAGCCTTCAAGGCTACTGTTGTAGCCCTACAGTAAGGCTAACAGTTTTGCCAGTGGGGTGATTATTAACATCTTGATACAAAAATAAGGCAGATGCTGCTCTAATATCAAGTAACAGGTAAAATAATTAAAGTGAATCAGCTATTCATTTTTTATGAAATATAGAATTTAGTTGATTTTGTGAAGCATTTAGTTTTTGTGACATGAGTAGTGGGGCATTCCTGCAATTCAGCCCCCTGTGGACTTTTATGCCAGTGGTGGTAGTAGTAGTTTTGGCGCTTTTTATATATGTGTGAAAGACAAAGAGTGAGAGTGAGAAAGAGTATGGCAGAGGAAGGTTGAGAGAAAGTGCATGAGTGGGTGAAATGTTAAAGTGAGATAATGACAGATAAATCAGTAGGTAGTTTGTGTATGTATGTCGGTAGTTCATATATGGATTAGATATTTTTAATCAGCTTGACTGGTAATATAGATCCACTATCCTGAAATGTGTCACATCAATGACCACTCTGCCATCTTGCCAGTTAGCTATCAATATTAAAACAAAGAGCACAATGTATTTTGAGTGGGCCTGGGACAAGTTGTCAATCAAAGTGACTTTTCTGACAGATAAAGATAAAGTAGTCTCCCATCTGGCTCCAGGCAGAAGACTAAATAACATTTAATTACCTGTCAAACTGACTCATCAACTAACAAAGCCAACATCATGAATACACTCTAATTATTCAATATTTGTTTTCTTTAATATACTGGTCCTCTCTCCTTTAAGGGTTGGAAGTTATTGTTGTTCAGTTTAATTTAAAGCTATCAAATGTGAAGCTGCAGTTTGTAAGGTCATTATGCTGTTGTGCATTATAATTTTTCATCACCCAATTTTTAGATGCATTCAGGCTTTTTATATATGAAAAGTCAATAAAGGAAAAGTCACAATTTTGTAAAAAAGAATAAGGACTTCATTCGCATACTGGTATAGACTGGGTTTGAACTACATTGCACTTTTAAATTAGATTTAACTTGAGTTATGAAGGACCTTAATTTATCATTTGATGCATACACCATACACAGAATACAAATTAGGCACTTGTCTGTCAAATGAAGCAGTCATGAGGCAATCAAACGTCACTTTACTGAAAAATTCCATTTAAAAAGACATCACAAAGTAAAAAAAAAAATCTCAACCCAGGTACATGGTGTACTGATGTGACTTTGACAATATTGTGGATATTACATTTAAATGACGTAATAATCTGCAGTTCAGCAGAATAATTTATAAAAAAAGAACTGCAAGACGGATGTTCGCTGCTCCTCCGTTCAACCATGTGTGAATAATCCGGCTTTGAGTTGCTCTTCGGGCTGGGAGTAATTTATTTTGTACTTCCTGTTCTTGATGAGAAAATGGCAATAATGGAGAAAAATAATGGTGGAAACAGTTGATAACACAGTGTGAGACAGTTTGAGAATTTTGTACTTAAGAGTTGTGAGTTGTCGGATGATGAGACTATGAATCAGACTGGAACTTACAGTTGAACATATCTTTAAAAGTACTTATTCATGGTTGACTAGGCATACTTTTTAATCAACAACTTGAAGGTGGTTGTGATGTTTAGTGCTTTTTCCATTTAACCAGGCAAAGTGTGCTGAACTTACATACAGACACACACACAGATATATTCCAAGGAGACAGACTATAGACCCTGTGCTGATTTTAAAACATGGGTGACACCACATACTATTTTTGGTGTTCACTGCTCCTTTGGTAACCTTGAATTGCAACTTGGATTTGATGTTTTTCAGGTAGTAAAACAGGTTCACACATCATTAGCTCATGTGGTCATGGTAACAGGTAACCGTTTGAGCCTGGATGAGAGATAGTCATTGGACAGGGGTTCCTTTCTTCTAAAAGATGGTCTTTATTCATCATCTACTGGACTGTTAGACCACAATCAGCAGTGCCTCGGCGCAGCACCAGACAGTAATGACTTAATTAACTGGTTAATTTAGTGGTTAATCCGTTAATTAAAAGCAGAGTAATTGGGTTTTAAGGGCTCTCAAGAGAGAGAACCTGGCAAATGTCAGTATAAGACCACAGAAAATATGAGTCAATGAGAAGTTCAATTCATTTTACAGAGCTTTGAACAACACAGAGTGCTTTATAGACAAGAGGACAGAAAAACAGATAAAGACTACATTCAGTGAAGTGCGTACCTGTGTGTGAATGTTCGTGTGTGCACCCATATCTGTAATTTCCTGACTGAGGCTTGAATGACTGCAGCCAGGCTGTATGGATTCTGTGTTGGTATGTAGCTACATGACTGAGTTAGGAACTGCCAGTACTCAACTTGGCCACATGACTGTTCCCTGCATTCACCCTCGAGTAGGATTTAGACTGCTCCTTAAACCTCCAGTGACAGCTGTCAAAACATATTCTGTGGTTCATGTTTATTCGTGTTTCACAAAGTTAAGATTACTATAAAACTACCAAAACTTAGTGTTAGCTTTAAATCCTATTCCTTTTCAGCATGACTCTGGGGATGGTAGTGTTTTCTGTTGGTCGGTTGGTTCAACACTTTGGTCCAGACTGAAATATTTATAACAGCTATTGGATGTATTGGCGTGAATTTTGGTGCAGACATTCATGTACCCCAAAGGATGAATCCTACTGACTTTGGTGATCCCCTGACTTTTCCTCTAGCGCCACCATGAGGTTGACACTTGTGGTTTTGAGTGAAATGTCTCAGCAACTATTGGATGGATTGCCATTAAATTTGGTACACACATTCATGTCCCCCTCAGGGTGAATTAACTAGTAACTTTGTTGATCCCTTAACTTTTCATTTAGCATCATCATGAAAGCTTTTTATTTCTCAAATATTTTGGTTTATGACCAAAAATCAACGGAAATATCATTCCCATCAACTGTATTTTGTATTTTAATTAGCAAGTGTTAGCATGCTAACATGCTGAACTAAGATGCTAAACATGGTAAACATTAAACCTGTTAAATATGCCTACGTACTGCCACACAGAACCACTAGCATGGCTGTAGACTTTTAGCCTTGTTAGGGTATTTATGACATGACATCAATGGTTTGACAGAATATGATATGAAGGTAAGCATCTATTCCACTTTTATTGTCTTCACTCATTTTGAAATGAAGGATACGGCATGTGTGTAAGCAACATCTGGCCACACCTCAGCAGATAACAGAGATGAGAAGATGTGAAGCCTTCTTCATGCATTACCCTTAATGATGGCAGCTAATTTTTGGAAGTCAAGTCGGCACAAAGTCAGTGACAGGAGGATGGAGAATGAGATGCATTTTAGCCAAATGAACACACCCAAGCTGTTTGTCTAAATCCAATGCCATCTGGCAACCTTGTCCCGCCCTTCGCTGTCCTACAATTTTCCTGCCTAAAATGGCTGCACTGCTCTTTTGTCCTTCACTGACAAACCCATCCTCTTTCCTATCGGACTAAAGACAGACTTGACACACGCTTTTATTGATTTCACACTAAAAGACTGATTAATTTGGATGAATTTTGCAGAGCTGCTGTTTTATGGGTAGTTAAAGATTGGAATAAACTCTAATGCAATTACACTTTTATCAGTTTTTAATTACTCTGAATAAATTCCAATTTTCTAAGACATTATAAAGCAGTGTTTGATTGAAGGCAAATTAGTTTTACTTTCTGCCACGTCAGTTTAATAGATAACCTACAGCTAAGAGAGAAGTGTAGTAGTGTGTATGTATGAATTTGTATTTGATGTACTGTATAGTGGGCATACAGAGTGTGTACATTGGGCAGGTGTGAGAATGCATGTATTTGTGTGTGTGTGTGTGTGTGTGTGTGTGTGTGTGTGTGTGTGTGTGCTGTAGTGTGTCTGAATGTTGCGTATGTTTTGTGAATGTGAGTTTGAGTGTGTGTGTTTGTCAGCAGCAAAACAATGACTCAGTTCGTTGCCAGAGGCATTGATTGAGGCATCAATTAAAGGAGTTAACGAGTTTGTTTAATGAGATGAAAACTCTGGTTGTGGTTCTGACGTCAGGCTCACCAGACTGGGCTGTTCCCACCAGAATAAGGTCAAACAATTTTCTTTTCCTCTTTTTTTCATTCTCCAAGGCTTTCTTTGTCACTTTTTATGTCTGCTGTGCTCTCTCCTGTTGTCCTCTATGTCCCTCATCTTCCTATTACAGAGTCAGAAGCCTACATGTCTGTAAATGCAGATCACTCACTCACTTGTTTGTTCAAGATATGGCATATCAGTGAGTGACTGGGCAACGTTTTTGCCATAATTAATTACCTTTATTTCACAGTAGCAGACAACAAACAAATTATGGACACAAAAATACAAACAAAAAATTGATTAGTTCCGGCGTATTAACCACTAATATAAAACAGACTAGCTGTGCATTATGCTTCTGCATCAATAAATGGAGTTCTTCTATAGTTCTTCAACTAGCAGTTCTGTGTATGTGTGCAAATCACTGCCAGTACTGAATGCAAAACATTTTAAATTAATACTCCCCCCATTTTGGGAAATGTGCTTACTTTCTTACGTAGAGTAAGATTGATATCAATAGACCTTTTTCACGGCAGACATTTTGACTCGTCGAAGCAGGAAAAGCACAGGTGAAACAATTTTCAAGATTTAATGATGGCTCAGTTACAAGTAGCTCTAGAATGTGTTAGCTTTGCACAAAAATCTGTGCAACCTATGCAAAACCTTCCGCTTCTCTGCTGCCTTGTATCACTCCGCTAAGCCCCTCCCACCAAACCCACAACTTCGACCGGCACCCGCAGTAGTCAGTTACCCTGCGAGACCTTATCCCTCGAAGGGCACACTCTGCACGGTGTGAGCCTCACCGAGACTGCGGTCCCTCCTGCCACAACTTGTCTTTTCAAAGACGCCCCAGGCTTCAGAGGCAGCTGCAACACCGTCCAGCAGCGGGATGAGAGACACACACGCCAGTATCCCCCCTCAAAAGTTATTCCCCACTGTTTCTTGTCATCATGCCTCTTTGCCACGTCGCTACAAGCGCCATGGCATTGAACATAATGAGCCCGAAGCTCTGTGTAGAGCTGGGACGTGTTGTTTTGTACTATATGCCGCTGTAGGCAAAGGAGGTGTTGGAAATTCTTCACAAGTTGCAGGATTTTCAGCAAGATTTTCCACCATTGAATCAGGCTTTCACCGTCTGAAGGGACGTGCACGTGCATCTGCATTTGTAGCTCAGCCAATACGAACGCACCGTCTCTCTGAAATAACCTATGATTGGCCAAAGTCTCCCGTCACGGGATAGATTTTCTAAAGCCTTAAAACAGAGCCAAAAGGAGGGGCAGAAGTAGAGGTTTTCTCTCAGACCACCTGAATTACAATATACTGGACGTTTATTATGGAATTTTTGCCCAATGACGCCAAAAAAATACTGCCTACCCCAGCTTTAAGCACAGGGAAACAGCTAGCCTTGGTTCATCAAAGGTGCCATCTAAAATCTAAAAAATCTCATCTAAAAAGCTCTCTAATTTACACATTGTGTATGTTTTTTTAACACATGTAGAAATAGAAATGACATTGTGGCTTAGCAGCCTCATTCTGGGGCTTAACGAGCAGCTAAACAGTGCTATTGACCAAGCTGTGCCAAATGACTGCATGTAGCATCTCAGAAGCCCCAAGGTTATCCTTGCACTCATTTATAACTTTGTACAAAATTAAGGTGATTCTTGGATGTATTAGTGGCTAGCTTGCTAGCCAAGAAGATACAACATGTAAATAAAACAGTTTTAGAGCTGTTGGAAGACATATTTTCCTTTTTCCAGTGAAAGCTACCTGTTTCGTTGTGATTCCTGTCTCTGCGTTAAGCTAGCTCTAAAAGCATCCTTGACTAACGCTAATTTGACTCTGTAATCAATACCCTACCAAGATAAACAGCTGTTACTACTTTTGTACGTTGAAAGACAAATGTCCTCACTAGGTGAAAAAAAATGCAAACCATAATGTACTTGACATGTCAGAGGACTTTTATCAACAGGTCTAGCAGGTAGCAGGTCTAGAAAGATTATTAAAATGTGTACATTTATACAGAACTCCATAAGTGTCATATAATTCTGCCTGAACTTGATCAAACTTGGACACATTCTCAGTGTTTCACAGTTTCACAGACATTTAATATATGTTGACACAATAACCTGTATCAGCATTGAAAAGAGAAACTGTATTGTATCAAATTGTTGGACTGAACATGTGGAATTTGCTCTGTTCTGTGATGTGCAGGAGACGGTGGGACCATGAAGACTGTGGTGGCTCTGCTGCTGCTCTGTCTGTGTGATCCTGGACAGAGTGACTGCCAGGCAGACTGCCTGTCCTGCAGCAACATCCTGCCCAAAGAGCTCAGTTTCAACACCATGGTGAGCAGTCTACACACACACACACACACACACACACACACACACACACACACACACTGCAGATTGCAAGAGTGGAGCTCTCACCCAAAACAGAGGGAGAAAGCTTCTATAGTGTCTGCTGGTATTAAAACACATTTAAAAAACTTTAAATGTCTTTAGATCTATCTGAATCATAACGGTGGGATGCAATAGAGACAAACAGGACATTCAATTAAAATGTAGATGCTGTTCTTTGTCCTTTATTAGATCTTTTTCACAGAGAACATTTTGGCATGTCACTGTCACACTGTCAAGGCTTACCATGACGTTTGAATAGAGCCATTGTTAAAGTTATTAGTAACACCTGTGCTTTTCTTACTATGACAAGTCAAAATGTCTGCTGTAAAAAAGGCCTATAGCAAAATTTAACAAACTGAAACGTGTGAGTGAAATAACAGAAAAACAAATCATGCTCTGAAATATTTGTTAGCAAATCCTCCATCCAGACAAAACCGGACTACACGTTCACACAAATATGTATGTCTCTCCACGGGGCTCTTGTAATTTGAGGATAAAATAAGTGGAAACCCCCTCACCCCACCTATTCATCCCGTCCTCCCTCCCTCCTTCTTCTTCACTGTCTCTTACTCAACAAATTACCCTTTTGGCATTTGAGTTTTAATTTGTTGTGGCTAATTGATTCCTGGGGATAGATGTGTGTTTCTACTCTCAGTGCTAATGCCTGGTGGTTGTTTCTCTCTGGTTAATGACATGTCTGCTTCTCAGACATTTTGGCAGGGAACACAGTAGAAGACATTTAAGTGCATATGGCTTGAAATATTCAACTTTGAACTGTTGTAGTCTTGCTAGTGTTAGGCACTTAGTTCACAGTCGTATTTAAAAGGACCTCAAGTGAGCCTATTGAATCAGGCATTTGCTGCCTTGCAAGACATAGGACTGCTTAAAGACAGTTGTCTTGCTACATGCCATCTACTGACTTACTGCCCCTTTTTTTTCGAATCCATGCCTTCTTTTGCTTTTTTAAAAATGTTATCCTCTCGTTTATCTCCATCTCTCCTTCCTGGCTGAAAGCCGTTTTACTTGTAAATCAATAACGGACTGGAGATTCCATGATTAGCCTGCTTCAGTAGATGATGCGCTCAAAGCAATGTGGTATTATTTCATGGATAGTTTACAGTCCTCATATTTCCTCATTATTCTGACAGATACATTCCCCCACATAATAACACACACACACACACACACACACACACACACACCACCAACCATTGAAGTGGAAGATAAGTCTAAGGCTGTATTCGAAACTGCCTACTACACACTACTGACGAATGTAGTATGCAGTACTGCGTTTCATAGTACTATGACAGGTTGTTGTGACTGTTCCAACACTTTGCATTGTGGGACACAGTAGGCAAGGTAGACTTGTCCGATGCATAATGGAGATTTTTTTCCGAATCAGTACGACTTTTGGCATACTGCAGATTTTGCTTTTGTTTGCATACTACACACTACATGCTATATTTTGGCCAAATAAGTATGTACTGCTTGTATAGTAGATGGTATCGAATACAGCCTAAGAGTCTACAGCCACGCTAGCAACTCTATGCTGCATGCTAACGTTTAGCAGGTGTTCACAATCTTAGTTTAGTGTGTTAGCATGCTAACATTTGCTAATTAGCATTAATCACAAAGTACACCTGAGGCTGATGGAAATGTCATTAGTTTTGCAGGTATTTGGTCATAATTCACAAATTCAATTCACAAAGAGAAATTTTGACCTGATGGTGGCGCTAGATGAAAAGTTAAGGGATCGCCAATATGAATGTGTGTACAAAGTTTCATGGCAGTCCATCCAATAGTTGTTAAATCATGCATTCAGATCAACACGGTGGACCGACCACCTAACTGCCCTACAGACCTATACTGCCATCTTTAGAGTTAGGCTAAAAACTGTCCACAGTCAGGTCTGTCTATTTTATGATATGAATAAACTGACCTGAACAGACTCGATCTCTTGTCTTTGTCTCTGTCAGGTGTGTCTCACTGAGTGTGAAGGCAACGTCTCCCCAGCGTCCTACCGGGACTTCTGTCGTAAGGTGCTGTCGTCAACATTTTCCGCCCTTAGTGGTACTGTGCGGAAAAGATCTCAGGAGGAGGTGGAGGCCCTTTTTCCTGAGGAGGAGGAGCAGGTGGAGGGAGGTCTGTTGCTGCCCATTGCATTGCAGAGGTTCGATCACGTGACCCGGGCACTCGGGGTGGATGAAAGGGATCTGGGTGGCAAGGGCCACCAGCTGAACACGGCGTACAATTCCCAGAATGCCCTGTCTCTTGAGGATGAGTATGAGGAGGATGCCGGGCAGGAAGAAGGGGCTGCTGACGCAGCAGCAAGAGGACAGGGTGATGTAGGGCTGAGTGTCTCCAAGAGGTTTGGCGGCTTCGTCAAAGGGAGGCACGGCTACAGGAAGCTGATGTCTCCAGGAAGATCGTACCAGAAGAGGTATGGTGGCTTCATCGGCATTCGGAAGTCTGCCCGCAAGTGGAACAACCAAAAACGTTTCAGCGAGTTCCTGAAGCAGTATCTGGGGATGAGCGCCCGGGCCACTGAGTTCAACAGCATGTCAGAGGACCTCACCCAACAGAATGAAGTTTAGCAGAGTGCACCTTTAAGCCCCTGACATAAAACAATTTCCTGATGTATTTTCACTGATCTGTATTTCAGTCATGTCAAACTTTAACTGGTGTCACTGAAGCTGACCTATTGAATCCAAGTAATTTACCAAAAAGTGAAAATTAAGCATGTAATCTAAGTCTCCCATTGGAGTCCTCTTTGTCTCAAGACATAAGAATTGCTGTTTCTGTTTTCCATCCCTTATAATTAAGATGCAAACAATTTGACTTTAATTATCAGACCTTCTTATATACATATTAGCGGCCAAGCCCTAATCCCCATGAGCTTTGAAGGAAGCTCTCACTTTGGTCATTCTTCAAATACAGGATTTATTTTACAGTTGTTTAATTAATCTTTTAGATTAACGTTAGCATAATTTATTGCTTTTCTGATCCCCTGTATTATACAGTATATTTTAACTATTAATTTCTGTGCTGGGTCATCTGTAAAAAGTGCAAAATCTTCTTACATGGAGGCCTCTGGCTTTTTGGGGGGTGGGGGTGGGGGGTGTCCTTAATATTGAAAATGTGTAAGAACGTTTGGAATTAAATCTAGCAGGACCACTCTCTTTACTATACTACCATCTTGTGGCAAAATGCATAACTCAGTCTCTTGTAAAGGACAATACCAGTGTTTTTTTATGTTTTGGTATTATGGTTAGGATAATGTAAAGTATACTGTATGTGATTTGTGGTAGATAAATGAAAACATGAAAAAACACAGCTAAAAGTCATTGATTTATCACTGTGCCAAAACACACATGAGGCAGGGCTACTGAGGCAGGTATTCTGATCTCTCCTTCAATCTGGTGCAATGGCAAACTGAAAGATTACCCAGCACTCGCTATTCATGCATAAATGATACTGATCTGTCTGCCAAACTGAAGTTATGTACAAGTGAGCATCATCTCTGTCTGGCTGTTGTGTCCAGAGGCCAGATTCCTTTATGTAGAAACAGTTTTCCTCAAACTGTAATGGTGTGATGCTTTTTGTTGCCCACTATAAGAACTTGTAAATAGCTAAATTTAAACATGTCAATAAAAATAGTTTACTATTTCCTTCGTGGCTTGTCATGCAGCAACTGATTCTGTGTCTTGAGGTGTTTTGTTCTTAGTATTTACAGTACAGCCAGTAATGTGGGGGGGTTACTTTAATCTCTTTACTTTTTATAGTTACTTTTAGATTAGTTAGATTTTTTTGGAACTACTATGCTTTTGTAGATCAGTTATAAACCATTGATAAGAACAACATTAGGGTTGCCAGTTTGTGTAGCTGGTCTTTGTCCGTTGTCCTATATTAAGTAATAAAGCAGTTATAATTGTTGGTAATCTGTCACTGAATCATTATGGGTATTTCACTTTCTAATACGCCATCAAGTCTGCAGCTGTAGATGTTAATAAGTCTTTAATAATGGGTTCTTATACTGATTCATACTGTAATGTAATGTAATGATCCATCTCGTCTGCACATGTAAATATTAATAGGTTGCTCTTTTCCAGTAGGTCAGAAGTCAAACAGTCAGGGGTCTACCTGATGAACTGAAGAGCTAAAAAGACAGAAATGTCTTATTATCAGCTTATAACTGCATCTACAAAGCACCAGTGATGTGATTTATTAATAAAGTCATTAGCTACAACTTATAAACCCTTTATAAAGACTTTGTGACTTATTAGAAAATGGTACAAATGTTTTAAATTAGATTTATAACCACTGAAAATTACTGCCTTACAAATATAATCTCAAGAGAAATACGCCATGACATACTGAGTTCACACCTGTGTATCTGTTGTTTCCCAGAACATGTGTGCATGTGTGGAAAAGTTAAAGCTCTTAACGTTAAATTATAAATTAGCAGAGAATGCTGGGCCATATGATGAGTGGAGATACTCAATGCTGAATAAGAAAATCACTGTAAAATGTAACTTGTGTCCAGGTCAAATCCACCAGCAATTTGTGGAAGCATTTTCAGTCAACAACACGTCACTGGTGGTAAAAGAATTTGCTTGATGCTAACCTGCACTTCAAGGCTTCATGAAAACACTGCAGCAGAAGTTGACAGGCTTACTGAGTCTGTGTGAGGTCTTCCTTCATTGGACTGACATCAAGAACTGCTTCCAATAACAAGCTATATTTCTTCCTTTTGGGAGTATTGATGTAGATTCCAGCAGAGCAACTCGCTTATCACTAAAAATTTCATTGAAAACTGTCTGGTGCAGTTTGCTTTTGGCGCTCCTGCTCTTCCCAACCCTAATGTTACTACTGACACAGTAATCTTGAAGTATGTTAACCACATGTCAAGTTTTTGATAGTATTCTTTTATATATGGTGATATTGATGAAGCTCAGTTTGACCAGTTACGTTGAAGCAAATACCTCTCAGGCAAAGAGAAGCATTGAAGGCCTATTTAAAATCCTGTTTCTGGTGTGTGAAACCTATATTATATTTGTAAAAACAGAGAACAGATCCATTCACCGTTGTCCCTCAATAAGGACCAACACTAGATCAAAACCTTTATAGCCATCTAATGTTACCCACTCCAACCGGTAAAGTAAGGCAATTAGGACTGTTATTACCTCAACACATGTATTAGGGATATCTATGTTGTGTTACTCTTTATATATTCAACAGTGTGTGGGACTCCCTTCTCCTTATTCTCATATCTCTTATCTTTAACTCCTAGTTTAGATACTTGTCCATAAGTGTTTGGAAGTTTGGAGAAAACTCATGCCATCATCTGGACTTTACTCATAGTTCTCAGATTGGCCTGGCTTCTATAGCTGTTGAGGTGTTGGGTTCAACTAATTAGAGGACGTTTTCTAGTCTTGCACCTTGTTGCAAAAACAAAGTCCATAGGTTAATGTCTTCCAATGAAATACCAATAGGCCTAACTGAAAAAAATTAACTAGGCTTATATTGAAAGAACATTAGCATTTACTCCATACTGACCCACGGATAGTCATAACTTTAATTCTTAGGATATCCCCAAGTTTCTAAAGATGCCAGATATGTCAAGGTGAATTTTGGCAAACTGGCTGTAAAATATGAATAGGACATCCAGTGCATGTTTTAGTTTTAATCTTTACTAAAAGCACAACACTGTGGGGCAACATGACCTCATGACACACATTTCCTTTAATGTACCCTAATTCAAATTCTTAAACAGTAAAAGTAGAAACAGAAAGCAAAGGTAATGATTTTTGGGGTTATTTTCCTCATTGAATGTGTAATGTATCTTGCAGTTTGAGAGTGGACTGGAGAGTGATAATGAGTAGCCTACATAGTATATTATTTTCAACCTCCACAAATGTATGAACTTAACTTATTTAAGTTAAATCAAGCTAGTCAACTAAGAAGTCGTTTCAATTTTAACTGGGCCAGAATATAAATTACACGTTACTGCATTACAACAAAACGCTTACACAGTCAGAAGTATTTGATTTTGAAGGTTTAGACCGGAAGTGCCAGTTGTAATTGAATGAAGTTTGACACTGGTACTGGCTGCTCTACCCAAACAAGACTTTCTGACCTATCACTCACTCACTGGTATTCACTTCTGTCCTTAAAATAGCACAACGTCTGGACTCGGCTGATTCGGTGAGTTTTATGTCGTTATAAACAATGAAGGAAGCGCAAGGGGAAAAGTTTCTCAACGCGGCTGACGTTTAGCTACTGGGGTAAATAATCAACATTAGCTAGCTTTTCGATAGCCTAAGCTACGCACGCTAGCTACCAGTACCACTTACGCTAACTTTAACCCTAGGAGCTCAAAAAACACAAAATGTCAAGAAACTGTTACGAAACTTTACGAATGTACAGGTCAGCTAAGGCTCTTTACTTCTAAGATAGTTCCAGGATAATTTACAAATGTACGTACTGTAAGCTAAAGCTAGCTGTGCTGCTAAATGGATAACTACAGCGATGATTAGAGCTAACATTAGTCTGTAATATAATTGTGACAGCTGAAGGACTATTGTAAGTTAACCTTGCTGGCTTCCCAGGCCCCGTCTTCGTTACAAAGCGTTGAATACTGTGTTTAGCTCAACTAACGCAGGTTAATAACAGCATTGCACCTTCATGTAACATTATAGAAATTAGATAGTGACATTTATAGTGTTGATAATTTAACCTACTCTACCTCATAGTGACCCTGAATTCTTGAATACATGACCAGACCAGTATGTGAGGTTTGTTTGTGTGAATGTGGTTTTAGAAAGCACAGCTATGTGTAGCTGTGTGCGGAGCTCCAGGGCTCTGTCCCCTGTCCTGCTCCCCAGGCTGCTGCATCCCCAGACGGGGTTGGCCGGCAGGGGCCTCTGGACCTCACCCCACTGCATGGCTGTCGGTGGAGACTCCCAGCTGCTCCCACTGCCCAGCACGGCCCGTGTGGTGATATGTGGAGGAGGTGTTGTGGGAACATCAGTAGCCTACCATCTGGCCAAAATGGGCTGGACTGATATAGTGCTGCTGGAGCAGGGCAGGTGAGATAAATGTGTGTGTGTGTGTAATTTAATTTGTTGGGAATGTTTGAATAGAGGTGGTAGGGGGGTTTAATGAATTGTAAAGTTGCTCTTCAATTTAAGCTAAATTGGCCTTGAGAAAGACACCGCCTTCAAGCTCAGTGGTTTCTGCTCTGCCACCAACCCTGACATGTGACATCCCTGTGTTATCCTGTTGGCAGACTTGGTGCAGGAACAACTAGACTGTGTGCTGGCATTGTCAGCGTGGCAAAGCCTATTTCCATTGAGTGTAAAATGGCGAACTACTCCAATAGCCTTTACCAGCAGCTGGAGGAGGAGACTGGGGTCAAAACAGGTCAGCCACTTTGACATGTTTTGCTTTCATTCATATTTGACTTATCCTGATGCTATTCATGAAGACAAAGGTTTATTATATGACTAATATTATCACCCTTACTGCAGATAAATTACCATAAACATTTTCCAAATGCATGTGACTACCTGTTCTTTATTTTATTTATCTATTTATTAATCTATTTTACTACTATTTGTAGTGAGTGCAACCTGCTTTTAGTCATTTAACCAAACAATTACTGCATACTTATAGCATTGTATTTTAGTGCAGTCCTTTTAACAGTAATGCATCTGGCATTACTAGGCATTTCCTATTGAAGTCCCAAGATATCATTTGTGTATCATTATGTGCTTTGCTATAACACATTCCTGTATGTTTTGGCCTTTTCCAAAGCTCGAATGATAATTTCCCGTACAATTTTGAGTTTCATCATTTTGGCTTTACTCTGTATTTGAGTGGGGAAGAGCTTTGAGTAGTTTGAGACCTGCTGAGTCACATAATATGTGGTTTGGTGTGTTTGTTTATGTGTTTTAGGGTATGTGAAGACGGGGTCTCTGTGTCTGGCCCAAAATCAGGATCGCTTCCTCTCTCTGAAGCGCCTGGCGTCCCGACTAAAGTAAGACCCCAAAACCTCTTGTCATTATTTAGTAGAGATATACAGAAACTTTTCTCATGCTTCTTTGCAAAACTGCTCAACCTCTGTCCAGCCACAAATTCTTAATTTAATTGAGGCATTTTAAGGATCAAATCTGTGTTAGTATTAGGCCTTCATCTTTATTTTTTCACGCTCTTTTTAGGGTAATGGGGATCAGCTGTAACATCATTAAGCCCAAAGAGGTGGCCAGACTCCACCCTCTTGTTAACATTCATGACCTGGTGGGGGCGCTCCACCTCCCTGCTGACGCCGTGGTGTCTCCGCCTGATGTTAACCACGCCCTGGCTGTTGCTGCTGCTGGACAAGGTAAAAGACTCAAACTCACAACTTGCCTTCGATAGAACATTAACGGACCATCATAAGAAAGTATTTTACAAGCAGTACTTATACTCTACTTTTGATTCTAACCCTTTTACCGTTTCTTCCTCTGTTTCTCCTCCTCTTCATTGCCGTCTCCCCTTTCCATCCTCCTCCCTTTTCTCCTTTTTTGCCTCCTCCTACATCTCCTTGTCCTTCTCATCTCATCCAGGAGTTAAGATCCTGGAGCGAACCAGTGTTCAGCAGGTTCTGGTAGAGAAGGGTCAAGTGATGGCGGTGGAGACTGACCGTGGCTCCATTGAGTGTGAATATTTTGTCAACTGTGCTGGACAGGTAAACCTCGGAGTGGGATACAAATGGGGAAACATCAACAAGTCCCAATGGCAACTTAGATCGGGGAAGTACTGAAGTAAAACCCTTTTGTAAGCATTTAGAAATGTATTCTTTGTTTCTGCATTAATTCAACATAAGTCTTGATCTGATTCTCACTTGCGTTATACTAATAGATAAACACAGTATGACTAAACAAACTGGAAAGACTTTGGAAGACTAGTTGCCAATTTAATGGGAGCAGCTGAAGTGACAATTAGTCTCTAGTTTTGAGTTTGAGCCCCTACTGTAAATAGCTGGTCTTATTTGGTAGCTTGGCACAGTCAATATACCTGTGTTCAGAGCGGCAGATAGACATATTTGTTCTGTCTTTCTCTGCTCTAGTGGGCTTACGAGCTGGGCCAGGCTAGTGAGATGAAGGTGTCGGTTCCTCTTCATGGCTGTGAACACTTCTACCTCCTCACCAAACCTCTCCAGGAGCCACTTCCACCCAGCACACCAGGTCTCACCCAGCACACGGGAAAAATTAACATTTTCTTGCAGCAGGCACAGTTGCTAATACATTTGAAATCACTTTTACTCTTTGGCCAGCTAAATATGACGTCGGAGATAGAGAAGAACCTCCACATTTTGATTATTATTGTTATTATAGCAAATTTAAGTTGCATGAGGCTACAGGTTGGCTACAAACAAGCCCAAAGGAGGGGATCTAACTGAGCCTGTGTCTTGTCTCCAGTGGTGATCGATATGGACGGCAGGATATATGCACGGCCATGGCAGGGAGGCCTTCTGTCAGGGGGCTTCGAGAAGAACCCCAAACCCATCTTCACTGAGGGCCGCAACCAGCTAGAGATCCAGAACATGCAGGAGGACTGGGACCACTTTGGTAATGGAGGGAGGGATGGGAGGCTGAGGTGGGAGGGAGGAAGATAGCTTTAAATGAACACAACTGGTAAAACGTAAAAGAGATGACGTGATGTCACACAGCCATATTTTCTTATTGAATAGGAGGCGAAAATCTTCAATGATCAATTAATGTTAAATGTCAGGTTTTGGTGTAACCCTGTCTGAATGAAATGGGTAAAAGTAATTTACTCAAACGTTTTCAGTTACATCCCAAAGAGTCCAATTTAGTTTGGGCCTGTAGTCCAGCCTGCCAGAGCCTGGTTCTGCTCGAGGTCTCTGCCTGTTAAAAGGGAGTTTTTCCTTGCCACTGTCACCTAGTGCTTGCTCATGGTGGGAATTGTTGGGTCTCTGTAAATATAAAGAGTCGGTCTAGACCTGCTTTGTATGAAAAAGTGCTCTGAGATAACTTTGTTATGATATGGCGCTATATAAATAAAACTGAATTGAATCATTTATAATTTATTATAATTTATTTTAATTTAAAGTTTCCGTTATTGATTGAAGAAAAAAAAAACATTACTGAGTTCAGGTATCTTTGGAGACTATTTTTTTCAGTGCAATGTCAGTTCAAACTCCACCTCTCTATATACATGTAAACACGCACACACACACCTGTCTTTTGACCTTGTCCTTATTCTAGTAATCTGAGATTCGTCATGCAGCGTGACAGGTTGTTATGAAGACAGCAGTATATCACCAGCCAACCCTGAACTGCAGCAAGGCACAGAGTCAAACTAATCTGCCATCGGTCGTTCAACAGTTAATTCTAGTTATTTTTCACATTACTTAACATTTGTATTTTAAAGTCTTTGCCACTGGGTCAGCTTTCATGTGGCAAAACCTGCTGGGCTGTTTATGGCCGTGGGGAAAAGGGTGCAGTTCTTGCTACGCAGCAGGAGCTTTAGCTTGTAGAGTCTTACGTAATAGTACATGGTTTGTGGTGGGTGGGTAAAGGCTATTAGAGCCAACTTGAGTGTTTTGGTCATTTTTCAGTCATTTGAAAGACATTATAGAGGGACAGGAAGACAAGTAGCAGTCTATTTTTTGTGATGGGAAGCAGTGGGGTTTACAGGAAATGTGGCAGTTTGTTTATTTTAATTATCTGAATGCATTGCTCATTTGAAAACGCAATATATTGATGTGGACATAGTAGAGCTGGAACGATATGCTTATCTCCTGATTCGATAATATCACGATACTTGGGTGCTGATTCGATATGTATTGCGATTAGATATTACGATAGACTATAATCATTCTATATAGACTAGAATCATACACTTCGAGAGACTGTATATCATGAGTCATATTTCCAGAAACAATGCACATCACATGTCAGTCATGTCAGAGTTTTATATTATAGATTATACAGCAACCTTTCTTTGTCTTCTACCTCCAGAGCCAATGCTCAGTGCCTTGCTGAGGAGAATGCCGGGTCTTGAGTCAGCTGAGATCCATCAGCTAGTCAACTGTCCGGAGTCCTTCACCCCTGATATGCGCTGCCTGATGGGAGAGACGCCAGGTGTCTCTGGCTACTACGTGCTGGCCGGGATGAACTCCTCAGGCCTGTCCTTCGCTGGAGGAGCTGGCAAGTAAGCATTGGTATAAGTGTGTTTGCTAGAGGATAGCCTAAAGTGTTTGTGAGGACAAACATTACCAAGTGGTTTTGAAGGCTAGACTGCACTGTATTCTACACCTGAATACATATTATTTATATGTTAAATATATATTTAGGAGGACGACTGAAATATCTTATAAACACAACAATTCAGCCTCAGTTTATTCATTTTAGTGATTACATTGGGATCAAGATATGTTGTGATTGCATTCCAATGAAGCACAAATGGCATGCTTTGTGGTTTGGTATCCAGGTACCTAGCGGAGTGGATGACCTACGGCTACCCCACTGCCAATGTCTGGCCACTGGACATCAAACGCTTCGGAAACCTGCAGAGCAGCCGAACCTTCCTGCGGCACAGAGTAATGGAAGTCATGCGTGAGTCGTGAACTCTTGTTACAGTTTGTTTGCTGCATCTTAAAGCAATACTCACATTCCCAATATGTACATATCAAGAGTTATTCCTTCTGTCCATACTGGCAATGAAGAGATCCCTTCCTAGCAAGATTCCAATGTAAATGATGGGAAACTAAATCCACCATCCTCGTTCTGTGCAAAAGTGCATTATAAAATTCAGCTGAAGATAATATGAGGATTCAACAGTCTAGGTCAGACAAAACAAATGGATTGCACTTTAGCATGAAAAGAGGATTGTGGATTTTGTGCCCATCTCTTCCATTGGAGATATGGAAGTGATGTCTTTACAGCCAGCATGGAGAGGAGGAATGATAATAACTCTTTCAATGTAAGTATAGGACTAGATTTTTGTTCTTTTTTTTTTTTTTAACCTATCCTTTAAACAGAGAGACATACAAAAAACTACAGGCTATATAATTTCTATTGTGACAGGCTGGTTAACAACAGCATACAGTGGTGAAGGTAATAAAAAAAGTTACACACTGTCTGATCCAGCCGTTCTCTCGAGCGGCACCACCAGCACAATTAACACCTGATAAATTCATGAGTTTCCAGCACCTTAAAGGAAGTTCATAATGATGGCAAGTGTTTTTCAGGTTTGCTTTGGTATGATTAGATCTGTGCTTCCAATGTGTCTGTGTGCGTTTGTGTCCAGCCTTGCTGTACGAACTAAAGGTTCCCCGCTGGGACTTTCAGACCGGGCGTCAGCTGCGGACCAGCCCTCTCTATGACCGTCTGGACACTCAGGGAGCTCGCTGGATGGAGAAGCATGGTTTTGAAAGGCCCAAATACTTTGTTCCTCCGGGGAAAGGTACAGATTACTCACCAGCAACACACTACATTCTCTTTATCTTGAAGTTTTCGGTAAGCCTCGAGGATCCAAATAATGAAATTGCAATTTATGTCAGTGAAACCCAGTAGACTTGACGACCCTGATGTCACAAGACTGAGAATCACTTGGTAGGGAAGGTTAATAATGCTGTTTCCTGCCGGCTATTTTTCTAACTAAAGACTGCAGGTAATTTCACTGAGAAGTCGTGCTGTACTTTCCTGTGGTTGGGTGTGGGAAGTCTAACTACTTTTGCACAGGTTTAAAAGGGATTTAAAAATAAATTTTATTTTGTATTTCTTAGCAGAAAGTGGGGCATTGTGAGTTTCAACCTATAATCAAATGCAGCTTAATGAGTGAAATCACCTGGTGTAGTTTGGCTGTATATTCTCAATCCTCCGTGACACACGATGGCCTGTATTTTCTCTAAAGCATGCGTGGTTGTGTGTGTGTGTGTGTGTGTGTGTGTGTGTGTGTGTAGATCTGCTGTCTCTGGACCAGAGTAAGACCTTCTACAAGCCGGACTGGTTTGACATTGTTGGAGCAGAAGTGAAATGCTGCAAAGAGGCTGTCTGTGTCATCGACATGTCCTCCTTCACCAAGTTTGAACTGACTGTAAGTCCTGATGCACTGTGGGGCAACTTATAAGGGTTAATCAGCTCTGGATCACATATAGGGCAGAAAACTGCTGGTGTGTTTCCCTCTTTGTGGGTTCAGACTTCTGCTCACACCCAGTGAGGGATGTCATCACGTGTTTTCCATGTCATCTGTGCCAGAACATGGCAAAATGTGTTTGAAATGGCAGATTATGCAATTCTTTGTCAAATGGGAGCAGCAGTTATGCATTCTGTCTTTTTAAATTAATGAATTTCAGTCAGTGAGTAATGCATCTACTTTGTTAAAGCGATTTAAGTTGTCCTGATGTCCCAGTCAACAGGGGACCAGGCCCTGGACCTGCTGCAACATCTGTGTGCCAACGACCTGGACGTTCCTGTTGGACACATCGTCCACACCGGCATGCTGAACAAGAGGGGAGGCTACGAGAATGACTGCAGCGTGGTCCGCCTCAGCAAGAACAGGTTTGTAGCACCTAGGCAATGATGCTGTAGACCTGCAGTTGACCATGACCTTTTAAAATGCCTCGTACGTTTGTTTTGTCCCCTCTCCAGCTTCTTCATCATTTCTCCAACAGACCAGCAGGTCCACTGTTGGTCCTGGATAAAGAAACACATGCCCAATGACCCACACCTCCACCTAGAGGATGTCAGCTGGAAGTACACTGGTAAACGCACAGCACCAGTTGTTGAGGTCCTGCAGTGGCGTTGCCATCTAGTGCCCACACAATATTAAATGGTGGAAGCAATGCTTCCACTCTCTGCTCTTTACCCAGTTATTTAAGCGACCTGATTTTGGGTTTGATGTCGGTGGAATCAGACACTAGGGAGACCAAGAGGGTGGTTAATTACATGTCCAAAATATAATTTATATATTTGTAATGTGATTACCTTAACTGTCTGAACTGTGAGCAACACTAAGCCTATCCCCAAACTAACCCATGGCATTGTACAGTATGTCCCTAACCTACTGATCAAAATATTATTTATATTATTTATCAATTGATATTCATTTTCACAAAACACTATCGTCTCTGTATTTTCATTCCTTTGCTATTTTTAAGGAGGGTAGCTAGTGAACACTCACAAAGCCATGCTTTGAGCACATGTGGTCATTATGGGTTACTGTATTAACAGGAAACCTGTAGGGTGAAAGTACCTGCCCTGAGCTGAAGTTTTTTAATCAGACGGTCTTTCTAAAGTGTTTATAACTCTGATCCTTTACCCACAGCTTTAAATCTGATTGGACCTCGTGCAATGGATGTTCTGGCTGAGTTGTCATATGTTTCCATGACACCTGCCCACTTCCCCTCCCTGTTCTGTAAGGTAGGAAACAAAGGCTAGTTGCGATTAAAACATTAATAGAGTAATAATAATAATAATAACATGGTGATGGCAATAGGAAGAGCTGTAATATTAATTGTTGGAGTAGCTGAAGTAGCAGCAGTACTTTATAGGTTGCACCTGTGGTTGTAGAAGTATTGCTAACAGTAGCACAAGTAACTATTTATACACGCTTATTATGCCCACATTGACCGTGTGTATGTGTGTTTACAGGAGATGAGTGTTGGCTATGCCAACGGCATCAGAGTGATGAGCATGACTCACACTGGGGAACCAGGTTTCATGCTCTACATCCCTATAGAGGTGTGGCCTGCTCACATCTACACACACAAACAAAGATGTATCTAGTCACCATTCCACAGGATGGTTGGTAAAGTCAGCTTTAAGAAAGTGCTCCATTTTTGTTCAGTACATCAAGTCTAACATTAGTGTTTCCCTCTCTTCTCCACAGTATGCACTGCATGTGTATAATGAGGTGATGTCAGTGGGTCAGAAGTATGGGATTCGTAATGCGGGGTACTACGCACTGCGGAGCCTGCGCATAGAGAAATTCTTTGCCTTCTGGGGTCAGGACCTCGACACCTTCACCACCCCGCTGGAGTGTGGACGAGAGTTCAGGGTGAAGTTTGACAAGGTCTGTTGCCAGTTCAGCTGTGTAACCACATCCCAGTGTATGCTATCAGCCAGCACGTTCTAGTTTGGGGTTACAAAGAGCCTTTTATTTCGCATTAGGGTGTTTCATTCAACACAACAGCAGTCATTTTAGTGAAAACAGATTCAAGAATAATGTAAGTATTAATTTGATGCATCATATATCTGTCTATTACATTATCACACAATGACTTTGCCAACCTGGTTTACATAAAGCTTTTCTGAAACGCTCGCTTAAATTTTACACTTGACTTTTTTACTTTAAAACTGTTGGAAGATGAGAGAATAATTGCAGAATAGTAAAAGGTACTGTGCCATCCACTTTGCTAAACATATGTGTTATAGTCTTTGCTGGAATGTAGAGGAAAAATTGTCACCAATCTGCACCTGCAGGCACAACAGGTGGCACTGTACACCAGCAGTGGTAAAGTTTACCATCACCCTCATTTTGAAAACAAAGGAACATCAGGTGTGCTGTCTGCTGCACTCAGCTGTAATGTCAGCACAGGATTAATGAATGGACCACACGGCGTGAAACTGCTTTCAGATGAATAGTCATCAGCAGAATCATTGGCTGTGTCTCAATTCAGGGGCTGCATCCTTCTAAGGACGCACTCCATGAAGGCTGAACCGATCGTTGAGATGGTCTGGTCTACGGAGGATTTCCTATTTGCGTCACCAGCGTCATGATGCGCCATTCTTGTCGCCCAGCAACCCATACAGCTGCTCGACCGCTGTTGACTCAGTCGATTTTGTTGCGCGCAATGAATCTTGGGATAGGTTGGGCCACAAAGGACCCAGCCGTTGGATTGTGTCGCGCCGCTGTGGCGCATTCAGTCTTCAGAAGCAGCCTTTGAAGGATGCGGCCCCTGAATTGAGACACAGCTATTGTCTTTACTGTGAACTTTATTTGTTGAAAAAATGTATGAAATGAAAAGTAGTCTCCTGTTGCTCCCAACAGAGCTGTGCAGTATTTGTAGATTGCTAATTGTAGGTAGGCCACATCCCGTAACATCTAACGGTGCTCTGTCCTTTATCTCTCCTTCTTTACCTTCTCCTCTGCACTTTGCCGTTTTTTCCTCTTTTTGACCTTTTCTCAACTTCCCTTCTCCTATTTCTTGTTTTCTGCGACATCTTCCTACTCTCCTGTCTCCTCTCTGTGCCTCCATCAGGACACAGATTTCCTTGGTCGTGAGGCTTTGCTGCAGCAGCGTCAGGACGGTGTGTCTCGGCGGTTCGTCATGCTGGTCTTAGAGGACCACGACACTGAGCTGGACCTGTGGCCGTGGTGGGGCGAGCCCATCTACTGTAACGGTCAGCTAGCCGGGACGACCACCAGCAGCGCCTACAGCTACACCCTGGAGCGCCACGTCTGCCTTGGCTTTGTATCTCCGCCGCTGGGCCCAGAGGGGCTCCCCACACCCATCACCCCAGACTTCATCAACCGCGGGGACTACGAGGTGGACATTGCAGGCCAGCGCTACCCAGCCAAAGCCAAACTCTACCCCTTCAGCTCCCTCTTCACCCAACAAAAACGCCGCAAGGAAGATTTGGAGTTCAGCAACCTCCAGGGGAAGTGATCCAGAGGGATAGAAGGCCTTGTGTTTGCCTCAGTAGGGGCTTCTGTGACACCCCTTCAGTTCACCAAATCCACTCCTGCACTTGACTCACAGTGTCAACCTATCATCCCTTTTCTAGCTCCTAATCTGAGGGCTGTATGCACAATCACTCCTTGTTCTTCTAATATTTAACTTCCACGTTGCATTTCCCTCTTTCAAAGTGCAATATCAAATACAGAGCTCCTGTGTCCTCAGATTCTTCTTCAGCGCTGCCCTGCTTCACACTGAAACACAGTCTCTCTCAATGGCTGGTTTACAGAGACAGTCCGCTGTTAAGTGCTTTTGTCAAGGCAACATCAACAATATGTGCTGAGGACTCGTTCACTTTGTTCACTTTAACCCATCCAGAAGGGATTTTGACCAACAATCTCCTCCAGTAGTGTTCCAGTCACTGTAACGTTTCAACGCTGCGCAGTCTGGAGGTCTGAAAGAAATGTCATTCAATGCTGACGTGCAAACGCCTACACGGTCATTGTAGTTGTTGACTCTATTGTCATTTTACAAATTGTGAATTTGCTGCTGTAAAGAATATGAGTGACGTGATGTGGCCTAATTCTGAAACTCTCCACTACTGTCATCCCCACTACATTATCCTCAACAATGAAGTTAAATATCCTTCTCAGTCGGGGGGGGGGAGGCCTGGAAAAGCCACAGGAAGCCTGATATAATCATTAGTAAAGTGTTGTTTTGTGTGCTGCCCATTACTCCTGTTCCAGTCCTGTTGAAAAGGCTTCCAAGGCTCTCCTAAAAGCCTCAAAGTGAAGCCTTTTCCCCCTTGATAACATCTTTATCATCAACTTCCAGCTGTTCTGCTTGTTATTCTGCTGAGTCCACCTTGTGGCAATGTATTTATGGTAATATATTTATGTTTTGTGGTCGCTTTTGAAGTAGCGTTGCTCTTTTGATGCCCAAGTTTCGCTTTATTGCCGTGTTGAATGTGTGGCTGATGTTAGGTGACCCACAGATGAGGGAAGGCACAATGGGAAAGCTGCACCTAGAGCTGACTACATCTTACATTGGCAATTAGATTTTTTGCCTGATCCAGAGTTACGATCGTTGTGTAAAGAAAGCACTTCATTGCGATTTGAAATAAAGCAATGTATTTTTGTACAGCTAGTGTGTATAAAATCTCTATTTTCAGTATCGCACATTTTTTCTAGCCAATCAGTTTTAAGTTTATATATGCCATATGAATCATCTGTACTTTGGTCAGTTGTTTCAAATGCTTTCCTGCATCACTCTGTACATGTAGATGTCCTATGTCAGCAGCAGCTTGATGTTTTCCTACATGTGCATTTGTATACATCTTTAAAAGAATTTGGTCCTTTTGTCTCTCGAGGTCAAAAGTCAGGGAGAGCTACAGAGCAGCAGGTAGGGATTCAGTGCGTCACTCACAGAAACGTCAGCAGCAAACTCGTTGTGAAGAACAATGTTCAGATAAGAATGGCAGCTGAACCTTTGAATTCATCCAGCCAATCACATCATACTGGGCAAATGGTCAACACTTGTGTGCAGGGTATGAAATTTAGGTTTTTTCCTCACTGGCCACCGTGGCAGGTTACTGAACATGTCTACCGACCGCTCCATTTTTTTTATTTTTTATTTTTTTTTGTCTGCCACTTGTGAAATCTATGTAGAACGCTTCAGGACTGTAAACAGTGGTACCTGACAGTAAATACATATTATGTAAGCTTAATCCCTGACTAATCTTAATGTAATAATTGCTTTTTAAAAGTATTATTTATTAATACAAGAAGAAGCGATCTGCCATGGTGGCAGGTACTAATTGAATTCCCTGCTTGTGTGTGTGTGTGTGTGTGTGTGTGTGTGTGAGAGAGAGAGAGAGAGAGAGAGAGAGAGAGAGAGAGAGAGAGAGAGAGAGCTGTGTGTTTCCCAAACTGTGTGTTGTTCATCTGCTGGGAATCTTTACATAAGCTTGACTGGCTAAATGCTCGAGACTCTCTTACTTTTGGCATTTAGAAATGTTTACAGTGATTAAGTGTGCTCGAGGAGGGGAGCGAATGCTAAAATGAAAAGCAAAATGTAAACACCAGACAGACGCACCAGCAGGGAACCCACTGCAATAACTCCCAGTGATTGACAGGCCTTTGAGTAGACCGATGAACTCTAGACAGCTACATCAGTTATTAATGTTTCACAATCTTGTTTAGAGGAGTCTTTTTGAATTAGGAGAAGTTGAATGACAAAATGCTTATTTACAGAGTATCTACAACTCTGGGGGCCGTCTGAAGCACTTCCAAATTGCAGTCTCTTTTAGTTTGGATGTTGCCGAGATCAGATGCTGCGGTGACAAAACAAGAATATGGAAAGCCTCACCAAATCTTCAGAAACACTGCTCTGTGTTCTGCTGCTCAGCTGATATGATATTTAGTTTCTGGTATATAATGTATTAACTCAGAATGGGTCCATTAAAAAAAGGAAGCAGCTGCAACAGGGAGTCGGATGTTGCTGATATATATTTAAGGGCTACTTTGTCTTTATGTGTGCTATGTTTGTAAAAAAGGCGTCAATATTAAATGAAGCATTTGCATGTGAGAGTGCAGTGAGTCATTATCAGTCTTTGTATCAGAGTCCAGTCTGGATTCATTCAGTTTCAGTGCTGCAACCTGGTACTGTAATACCAACATTTCTCTAAACCAGCGGTACGCTGCTTTGGCTTTATGTGATAAACGTTCTCATTTATACAAGAATGTAACACATTTTCTAAAAGAAAATATGTTCCATTTTCTTCATATCAGTATTGTATAAACAAGGCCCCATTAATAATGAAGTTAAGTTAATTAATGGTGTCCGTTTTGAGTTAATGCACTTCATCCCTACAGAGACAGACCGTTTTGTTAAAGAGCAAGATCCTTTTTGTTTAACCAGAAACAAAAGTCTCGTTCTGAAATCTTGCGAGAGGTTGAGTTGTTGCAGGAAGATGAAATCTTACTCTTTAACAAAAAGGTTTATCTCTGTAGGGATCCTTTCCATAATGTTGTCAGACACTTCGAATAACAGTCTGAGCCTGTCAGTGGCAAAAACAAGCACTTTTAGTGGGCGTACTTTTCACGCGTGCAATTGCCCCAAAGGATTACGTGGCACCCGTTGCAGCCCGTTCACGGATGCCAGCAGAGGCGATCTACTGGACCAAATCCAAAACTTTTGGACTATTAGTCATTTAAACCCCAAAAATTGTAAAAATGGGGCCCAGGTTTAAAAATACTGGAGTTTCCCTTTAACATACATCAGTGAATGGTACAAAAATGTAAGGTCACTGGAGGTCTGGAAAAGTCTGTAAAGAAAAGTCAGCTGTAATGATCACTAATCGGGGGAAGTGGTAGTGTTGTCTACTTCAGTGCTCAAACACAGTGGCACCCCACACCACTGGGTAATGGTTTGGTGCATGTTTGTCTTTATTGTTTCCACTCTAACACCTCCCCCCTGTACTGGACTGATCTGTAAATGCCAGCTTTTTCCTTCAGAGCTTTACAATAATGTATTTATATCATGTTAAACAGATGTTTGACTGTATAATGTACTTAAAGTTAAATATAAAGAGAACCGTGTTTATACAAGAAGGTTGGGTTTGCGTCATCAATCCACTTCAGATTATGTGTTGTGAGGTCCGGTGGGCTCAGTGGTGTAGTGGGGCTCTAACATGGCCAGGTTCAAGGGTTCACATTTGGACACAGCGGCTACCAGCTGTGTCCAAATGTGAACTGCATTGACGCTGTGAAACCTTGTGCTGTCTTCTCTTCCCACACAGAGCCTACTAATGAACACCGGAGTGCTGGCAGTGAGAACTGAACGTTTATTTGCGTGTCAACAGTCACAGCGGAGAGTAGACACCTGTTCCCTGCTCATTAATAACACCGTCTGCAATTATTTCCACAAATGAATTATGTAAGGTCAGCTCAGATCCAGGGAAGTTAAACGATAAAACACTTTATTAGCACATTGCAAAATAACAGCTTCCTCCTGTCGCAGTGCATTCTGGTTCGTGGAGATCACATCCTTCTAGCTTTGCGCGGGCGGCATCCATTGTGTGGCACGGGGGTGTTGTCTGTGATTGATACGACCTCCAGGCCTCCCATCGTCAAGCCTTTGATCGCAGCCTGCACAAAAAAAATACAGTCGTTCTTGAACAGTGCTAACAGCTCCTTAAAGGGCTGTAAATGAGCCTCATTATAAAAAGACTGAAATTAATTGGAGGTCTTATTTCTTCATGCAGTGACAGGTCTATTTTGAGGGTCAGTAGTACTCCTATGCTCCTTTCTACTTTCTAAACTTTCATATGTAACTGTGAATATGCCGGTAGTTATCAATGTATGGACAACATAAGTAAAGCTGAAACAATTAGTCAATTAGTATAATACAGGGTTCGTAGAGTTTTTTAAGAGTAAAATTCAAGCACTTTCAAGTAGGGCTGGGCGATATGGCCAAAAATGTTATCATGAACATATCAGTCGATAATTATCACAATAAATGTCAAATCATTTTTTCTTGGCTGATTTTTGCTCCTGAGTGAAAGTTGAAGAAACAGGTGGTTAATTGTGGTTTTAAACTATTCTTTATTGTCAGAACATGACAAACACTTGCCAAACAGCGAAACATGTCACTAATCTGAGGTACTGTAATTTCTTACCTTCTGTGTGTTCTAATAGTTTCTAACTATTGTTTCAAATCATGAAACAGGTTTGTGGTGCTTCCCGTCTTAGCTGCCACATGTCTTCGGCACAGCTCTGTTTTTTGTCAGATTGTAAATAGCCAAAATATCTCCAAACTACTGAAGCTGAGTGATGTGTAGATGATGAAACACCAGATTATGTTATGTTATTATATTAGTATATTCAAGCATATTACTAACCTTGAAAACATAACATTTTTTCATTCTTAAATTAAGCATTTTCCAAACTTTCAAGACTTTGTACGGACCCTGTTAATTGATTAATCAACTAGTTGATCAACAGATAATGTGAGAATTTTGACAACTGAATAATAATAAAAAGTCATTCATTAAGGAAAATGACAAAGCTTTGCTGGCTCCAGCTTTTCAAATGTGAAGATTTGCTGCTTTAATCTGTTTTATATCATTGTGCATTAAAAAAATCTTTAGGTTTTGGACTGTTGGTTGGACAACACAAGCTACTGTATCTTACGTCACCTTGAGCACTGAGAAATCGTGATATCCTTTTTTCACTATTTTAATGATAAGACTTTTGGGGGCCTACAGAGACACAGCAATGGGATCACAAGGCAATAATTCACCATAGAAACAGTTGCATGTTTTCTTCTTCTACTCACCAGACGTCCAGGACCAATGCCTTTGACCACAACACGGACAAACGTAACTCCCTTCGAGGTGGCTTTCTGTTCAGAGGCAGAGATACGCAGAAGATTGATGTCTAACACGTGCAGCCGTCCATCCGACTCCGCTTTTCAGAACAGCCAGATATGTTAAATCTGGTACAACTACAGCATCAGGAGAAATTAATGATGCAGAAGTTAGAGGACTAAAAGGCGACACTTGTTCCTGGAGCTAAAATGTGTTTAGATGTCAAATCATGGTCCTCAAACCATGGAGGTTAATCGAGTAACATTACTTAACTTCACTGTAAAAATACTATTAAGGCATCACCTTTACATAATGCCAAAAACAGAGGTCCAAAAAATGTGTTGGCCACAGCAGCTAACAATTAGCCAATTAATGCCAAACATGCCGACATAATTACGGCTTCACAATTGTCAGGATTTGCTGCTTTTCTTTGTCGCGTTTCAGCTGAATGTCTTTCAGTTTTGGACTCCCAGTCGCACAAAGCACCTTGGCCTTGATCAATATTTTATGACATTTCCTAGGCCAAGCGATTAATGAAAACGACCCGACTTTATTGTCTGTACAATAGAATAACTTGATATAGAGGTTGACCAGCAGTTTTGGTAACGGTCCATCTGGGCTTTCAATGACTAACAAAACAAGACATTAAGCTCCTATTAAATGTAGTTAGCATATTTTTATTCTCAGCTCTACAACATCTAAAAACAGCAGATCAGAGGTCAGAATGATTTGCCCATGTGGTAGCATTATGATAAAACACTTCCTTTCTCCTGGGTGTTTGCTGCAAATCAGTGTGACCTTAACCCTATTAGCCAGCAGTCTTAATAAATCAGGCTAATAATAATAATGAAGTCTAAATGAGCATTTAGCACCAACTGCTGCACTCTGCCACAGTCCTTAGAGAGTGCAGCTTATTTACAACCAACATTTAATATTCATAAATGACATGTCGTTACACAGGGTGAAAAAGCAGGATGTGGTCTTTGCTAATATTTGTTTATTTGAAACAAATGCCAGTCCTGCTTGGATAAGTCAAGTCAAGTTAAGTTATAATCTGTACAGCATACGACACCCTCTGTCCTCCCCCCAAAAGACAACAACAACAGGGTGGCCTAGCGGTTAAAGAGACTGCCCAGTAAGACACTGAACCTGATCTCTCACAGTAAAGTTACGATTGTCAGAGTAACATGGGAGAACTTACCACAGCGGCAGAAATGCCTGTAGTCTGAGCAGCGACAGGCGTCGACTTCTTGATATTCTTGAAGCCTTCTGTTCCGCAGGACGTCCTTACCATCGACTGCCCTGCGCTGTCCGTAAGCTGGATGTGTGTGCTGGGACAGGACAGGACAGTTTCCTGGGTCACTGACTCACAACTGACCGCATGTTCATTTTATGAAGAGTCAGAAATCACACACTGATGACAAGTTATACGTTCCCCAACAGCTAATAATGGCTCAGCAACATGTTGATCAGCTCTGTAGGGGTCTGCTTTACTTACACCAGCTTCTTTTGGTTTAGGAGTTCTGTCCTACAAATCACTTGCTACTCAACTCAACTAGACTCCACTAGACCATCAAACTATAAAAAACATACGAGTGTAACAGATACTGTGTAGCTCTACAAATAATATTTTTTGATTGTCACTTTTGCAGTTTCCACTTACTTGTTGTATGTGGCTTTAATGTGAAGGATTGGTAACTCCTCAAACTTCTTTCCACCCCATCTCAGTGGGCTGTCCTGACCAGGCAGTGGAGGAAAGTGGCTGAAGGATAAGAAACTAAGGTTAATATCTCACCGGCGTTATTATACTGCAGTGACAATATAGAAACAACCCAGAATCCTTCTGTCAGTAGACAGACATGTACAGGTGCATGTGTGGCGTTGTCTGACCTGAAGTCTCTGGAGGTTTTCCTAGAGTCGGTGGTGGATCCTGCGGACTCCTGAAGTCTGACAGCACTGGTATATAATGTTCGCTGCAACCCACTGCTTCCACATCTAAGCACACAAAGGTTCATTAGCACCATCGTAATGAATCAGTGCGGCTTGACTGTTAGTTAAAAACTAGGTTATGCTATAATCATCACCACCAGTGTAATCTGGACATTAAGTACAATTAAATGCATGCTACATAACACTCTGCATGCAGCAGACTGACTTTATCTAAACTAGCCGCTAGCTAACAAGGATGCTAGTAAACTATACCCATAAAACACTTACAGAGAGCTTCCATTTGCATTTAGGGAGGCAGCCAAGTGTCGGCATACGTTACTCACAGAACTAACTAACATACAATTTAATTTATACATGTTTGATAAGTTTGTTATTAAGAAATTTTCTGTCAGACAGTTAGCTAGTTTACACACAACAAACGTGACATTGAAGGTGCTGCAAATCCAGATCAGACCAGTAATAGCTTTATTTTTTCTAGGGATGGCAAAGTCATAACAGCATTATTAGTACTATTACAAATACAATCGTCATTTGTGCAATTGATTGAAAGATATGAATATACACTCAGTAATTATTAAAACATATTTCTGTAGTGCGTATAATGAGGTGTTTTCTTTTTAAAAAGTATATTAAAATCATCCTCCCCCACTTTTATCTGAATAGACCGTTCGCTTTTCTGCACAGAATTGTGGGTAGAGGTAGAAACGTGTTGCCTTCATGTACTTCGTAAACCCTCGTAAAGATATTATCCTCGTGAACACTCGCTTTAAACTTTCAAGAAACAATCAATTTGCCTCACGCTCTAGATGAACGAAAATAGAACTAGCGCTAATGTTTTTATCTTGTATCGTGGTATCACCAAAGGAATAACGTGGTTGAAAATCCCACTTCCTGTTTTCATGCAAGGAAACGTTTCCTTGTTTTCATGAGTAGTTGCCAGAGTCACGCTTTTTTGCATATACACTGAATGTAGCAAAAGAAGATGGCGGCGCCCTGCAGAAGGATGGCAAGTCGGTCTCTCGTACAGTTTCTGTCTTGTTTTAGCAGGGCAGCGGTCGGTAGCACGGGGTTTCGTCAGTTTTCCAGCACTTCTGTTTGTCGAGCGACTTTGCAGACCAAAAGTGTAACGGAAAGAGCGAGTTCTCCGTGGACTCTGATGGCAGCGGTGTGTCTGCAAAGGCTTCCGGTCATATCAGCGGACCTCAGCCCGATAGAGGAGCAGTTCAGTCAACTGATGAACCAGGTGCGTTTGTTCAGCATGAAACAGGCGTGAACAGCGATGTAGAGAGCAGCAGAACTGTTTGGTATCTATACCGTACATCGGGTGACCATCTTAAAGCACACTAGCCCTCATTCCCTCTCCCGTTAACACCGGTGTTACACCGTAATCTGTGTCCCGTTACATTCTGTGACACAAAAGCGTTGACAGATGGAGTGCACTACAGACAGTACAATACACACAATGTATGCTTAATAGCTATCTATGTTTGTAAACCCATCTAAATACTATGGAGGCACCAATTTTGTTTTGTCCTATTAAAATGGAGTATGTGACCAAGATAAAATCATATGCAGTGGCAAATATAATTCCTGATCAGGCCTAATGGGTCACAGCATTTCCTGTTTAAAAACTTGACATGTACATGTTGTTTATCATAATAACTAGTGAAATATGATTTAAAACCATCTCTAATAATTTGGTAAGACTCTTTAATTCAGCATACTGTAAGTAATCCACATAAGATTACTAAACAGTATGTTACATTTGTAGAATCAGTTCATATTTTGAAATAATTTTTATGCAATAATCAGTATGGCAACTTCTGATTTCTGTAATGTGAGTCCAGTCTGTGCTTGGACTCCTCACTCTCCATAAATGTCTGAAATGCTGTCATTTCCAGGCCATGAAATTTGTGAAATTGTACAGTCTACAGAGAAACAAAGCCAGATATACAACCTCAATTAAGGGGTAGGCAGAAGTTGATTATCATTTGATTCCTTTTATTAGAATTATATCCTGAAATACAATATTGCAATACTTCTGTTGCCTAAAAAATACAGAATAATGTTTAGCTACAGAGGGACATGAGGTAGATGACAGTCAGCAACAATTTCTAAATCAGGTCAGTAAATAGAGGTCTGCAAAGGGTCCTAGAATTTGAGATGGAGACCTGACTTCTTTTCAGATTGAGAAGGATAAAAGCTTGCTGTCGGACCACGAGCTGCGGCTGCTGGAGGACGCTGAGAGAATGAGTCGCAAGGAGGCACACGACTATGACTCGGATGAAGAGGACGATGTGCAGGAGATCATGTTGGTTCAGGACTTGGAAGACACCTGGGAGCAGAAACTGAAGAGCTTCCAGCCAGCGCTGAGGGTCAAAGGTCAGTATGGACAAAATGTCTGACCAATTCAATTCAGTTTTATTTATATAGTGCCATATCATAACAAAGTTATCTCAGGGCACTTTTTCATATAGAGCAGGTCTAGACCGACTCTTTATATTTACAGAGACCCAACAATTCCCAGTGGGGTAAACCAGAATATACACTATATGAAAATATACTTGAATATCACAAATGTGCCTGGTGAAGTAGATGTAGTTGTGTGTGTGATATATTTTAGTATTCAGCCTTTTGTCTTGCTCCACTCATTAATCAAGTAAAACAGAATGGAAAAGAAAATGAGATAATCTGAAGGCGTTTCATACATCTGGGTTTAAATGAAATTACCAGGGAGAAGAGAGAAGTGTATTACTTTCAGTGCAGGATTCTAATGTTTTTTTTTTTTACATTCACAAAATCTATTCGCTCCAACACTCCCAATTTGCATTTTATTCCCTGTGACATTTCCAAAGTTTGTGTAAATTTTCCACAACAGTCACACACTGTGAAGCAGCTGACGGTCCTGCCTCTTGTTTAGCTGATGTAGATAAGGACTTGACCTCACTGGAGCGCTGCCTGGCTGATTCGCTGGTTCTTCTGGCCGAGCAGCAGGTCGGTGGCAAGAAGCTGTGGTTGCTGCCTCAGACTCAGTGGCAGGAAGGAGAAACGCTGCGGCAGACGGCCGAGAGGGCCCTCGCTACCCTGCCAGGTAACACGAACATGGCGTTTTTAAAGGCTGATGCGAGTAATGTTTACATGAAGCTGCTGATATTCAGTCTTTAAAGTGCACTGTGCATTCAAGTGTTTTCCCTTGAATTCTGTTGAATCATGGGGCACTGAAACTCCACTCAAACCATTTTCAGTTCACTTTTAGTGTTTAATGCAAAACTAAGAAATATATTCAATTTATCATTAAATTACTGTATAAAATGGTATACATGTAGACAACACTGGCTGATATCAGACATTTAAAGTCCCTATGTGTGTTGAGTTTTTATGTGATTATACATCTTATCATCTTATCTGATGCTTTCTGTGACAGTGCCTTTTTTATACTACCACTAGGTGTCACCAAAGTAGACGTTTTTAAATCCTACACACAGGGGCTTTAATTAAAGCTCAGTTTTTGCATGGATATTAGGGCTGCAACTAACACCTATTTTGATAATTGATTAATCTGTCGATTACTTCTACGATTAATTGATGAATCGGATAAAAACGTTAGCCATACCGTCTCTGCTCTGCTCAGTCAAACACACACGGGTTAGCCAGTTAACGTTAGTTAAATACACTTGTCATGCAATATTGAGCACACAACAGCTATTAGATGAACGAGAAGCGTGCTGTGAGACGCAAATGCAATACATGCCATTGGTCGTTTAATTAAGATTTTGTAGTAACTTACTCTGCTGTTGAGCTCCCTTCGTCCATTATGGCTCCAACATGTTTACGTTTGAGATGTTCTTGCATTACTGTGGTGCTCCCGTTTTTACACAGTTTACAGGTAACACACTTTTTACTATTATTTAAAGTGAAGTGCTCCCACGCTGTTGAAGATTTTAGTCGTTTTCTCGATGCTTTTCTCCATCTCCGCCATTTTTTTAATGTAGCCAGCTCCGCAACACAGCGTGTAACAACATAGACCCAACGAATCAATAAGGAAATTCGTTGCCAACTTTTTTTGTAATCAAATTTTATCGATTTTATCGATTCGTTGTTGCAGCCCTAATGGATATATCAGCAAACAGATCTACCTCTCCAAGAACCGTTTACAGAAACAGCAGGAAGACCCAGGCTGTCATCATGAAAGATATTAGCAAATGTATTCCCCAATATAAAGCATATTATTTAACCAATCAGGGAGGTCTGTGTGATATTGTTCAACTACATGTAATGTAGTTACCAACATTATTCCTTTAAAGCACAGTAAACAGTAATCCATGCTGTTATCCCACAGGTATTTAGGTATAATATAGAAATGATATAGAATTATTTTCATATTGCTAATTATCTCCTTTAAAGTCTTTAAACATTCTGCAAACAGCAATCATGTTATCCTTAAAACAAGCTACTCCAACGTCCATGGCTTTGCATGTAAACTGTAAAAATATAGCAAAACATGACAGGGTGTAGGTTTGGTTTCAGAAGTAGGGAGGACATGATGAAGTCAGGGATTCATCAAGCAACCAAACAAAAAATGGAAACTGTGTGAAAAAGTGGATACCCGACCTGAGCCTGACGAGGCCCGATGGGACCCGACGGGACCCGACGATTATCATTTCTAAATTCGGACAAAAATTTAGAAATTATGTTCAGGTTTGGGTTGGGTTCAGCTAGTGTTTGTTATTTACGTGACAACGCATGAATGCAACACACAGGTGGTAAATATTCATGTAGCCTAGCTAAGGATGGAGAACATTTTTCATCGGGGAAGTTTAAAAAAACTACCGAAAACCATTCAGGGAAATCGAAGCTATGGAGGCATTTCGATTTGCTTCAGCTTACCTGAACTGCGTCGTGCTCGGTTCAGGTTCGGACATAAAAAAACAGAATGCCCATCGGGTTCGGGTCAGCTCGGTTACTACTCTTTTGGACTTGGGTCGGGTTCGGACAGAAATATGTGGCCCGAGCTGCACTCTAGTGTGAATGCTATTTCCTGTATTTATATTCATTTATGTCAGTGCATTATGATTAAATTGGTTATCATGCTGCAAAAAAAGCTATGTATTGTTATTATCAATTCTCTAACCCAACTTAAAATCACATTTAGTTGCACTAATAGAGACCTGAGTTATGTCATCTCTTTAGGAGAACTGTAAACAAACTGTAAATAAAATAGAGAAAAAGAAAACCAGAATGTTGAAGAGTGAGGAGGGCATGTGGAAATTGGGTAGAATGTATTTCAATTCACCTCGAAACCATAGCTTACGGCAGGATATAAGGTACTGTTATAGGTTGTATTATTGTCAACACGCTCCATTTGCTGCATTATTGCTGTATCCATATTCTAATCTCGTTTGCTGTGATGACCCAGTTTTATCTGAGGATCATTAAAGTTTAATGTCATCTTGTCTAAAATAGCTGTGTGTATGGCGCAGTACAGTCATCCATTCGTCCAACAATCCATTTCTATACACTGCATCTTACTGCTGCGTTAATCACATTCCAGTAGTTGTCATATTTACTTAGACCTGCACTCACGTCATATCAGGTCAGATTGGGCTTTAGTTCATGGATCAGCAACAGTGAGCAAATGACAGGAAGGACATTTGATAGCTGGCAAAATATGGAACAAATGTTCCGGTGACCCTGTGATGATCCCTCACACAAGATATTTAACATGAGCTGTAAAAGTGGCTTTTTTTCTTCATTTTTTTTTTCTCTCTGCATCCGACAGAAATCAAGCCTTGAAGCTCTTAGGCATTTAAATAAAATGGCAGTGACTGAGCATGTTAAACTGTTTCACAACATTGCTCATGAACTATTAATGTGCCAACTCCATCAATCACTCCCCATTAAGACTTTCCACTTGACATTAACGTGCGCCATTTGGTGGAGGGTTTCATTTAGAGTGTCTTACAGTAGTGCATTTTTAATATAGTTGGACTCGAATCACTAACATGTCCATGTTGGTGGTGCCTCAGCCTGCATGTTGAACCAAAACGTAGTTGAGTAAAGTGTTGTTGTCACAGCAGAGAATGAGAAACAGAGCATTAGGATAATAAAACACACTTAATTATACGATTGTAAGTTAAATTTCGGAACATCTGCACTTTAGCTCACCTTCTGTATCCAGCTGAATGAACTCACATCCTGTTCTCTTCCCTCAGCAGCTGGTTTCAAGGCGACTTTCCTTGGTAATGCCCCCTGCGGAGTGTACAAGTACAAACTGCCCAAAGCTGCTCGGACGGAGAGCTCGATCGGAACAAAGGTGTTCTTTTTCAAAGCCATTCTGTCAGACAGCGGCCCCCCTGCAGCACCAAACGCTCCTTTTCTGTGGTTGAAGAAAAGCGAAATGCAGCGCTACCTGAGACCAGATTACATGATGAAGGTCGAACGCTTCCTCCTCTCCCTGTGATGCCTGAATACAGAACAAGGACGCTGACTTACAGAGCAAATATTTATGAGGCCCAGAAAGTTACCCATGTCGCTTATCTGTCGTCTTATATCATAAAATGTTCTTTCATTCAATATATGTGTTTCATTGTATAAATAAATTGTTTTTCCACACAAACTGTGAGTCAAGGTCAGATCTCACCTGCACTTTCCACGACCAAGTAATATCTACGCCGCTATGTATAGAAACCTCTACGAAATCATCTTAAAATTGGTCCAAAACTATGACTTATGAGTCAAAAATTTCATAGTAAACAGTTCTGTAAAAAAAAAGTGTGATTCTGAAGTCGTAAGTAGACTACAATTATGTCTACCCACAATGCCCTCCCTCAAGCACTGAATCACCTAATAGCGAGCCTCAAAAGGTGACAAGCTTCATTACAGCTTCAGGCACACCTTGGGTGCGGTCCAATACCCATTGTACCAAACTATTAAGTATGCCAGAAAAAGTTTTAGTACGTCAAATGCAGTCCCACTGTGTCTGGTCGCATTTTGCAGTTTGCAAGCCTGCATGCTTGTCTGGCTATCCTGACCCACAATCCTCTGCGCAGCGGAAGATGCGTCACATCGACTGAGCTGCCGAGAGAGCACAGACGGACTGTGACGGATGGATGAGCAAGAGGGTCAAAGTTCAATGCGCAATGTTAGAACAAAATAGTACGTCCCATTGTTATGCATACTGCATGCCACACTACCTACTGTGTAAGGGCAGCTGTAGTACGTACTAAAAGTAAAAAGAAAGTATGTGATTTGGAACGCAGCACTTGTCATGATTAAGGATTGTGTCCAACGCTCGCAGACTTATTAAAACATGCAAGAAGAAAGCTTACATAAGATATGTTGACAATGTCAATATCTGCTATCTTAAATGAGTTAAAGAAGAAGTTACAGTGGAGTGAGAACCATCCTATAAAATGTTTGTATGTTAGTCAAATTCATGTTTAATTGTTTGTGACTTTCCAAAACACAGGGGTTGAGGTTAGAATCATTTTAGCTTCTAATTTGTAGGTTTTGCTGAACTCACCAGAATTCTTTCATTTCACATTTCTTTCAGTTCAGCTCATATAATAAGTACTTTTTATTACTGATGCACACATGTGCTTAATGTGAAGGATCGTGTTCATCATGTCATGGACGTTTTCATGTTGTATAGGTGGTGTGTATATTGGGACAGACCTTTTTGTCAACTTACCATAATTATTTCCAAAATATGGAAGGTGTGTAGCTCTCTAAACTGACATTTTGACTTGTCGTTACAGATTAAAAAAAACAGGTGTAGTTAATAACATTGACGCTGGCTTAGTTACATTAATTGTCTCAGTAAGCTATTCCAGTGAGCCCGGCATGCACAATACCAGGACCCAAGGACTGGCTCACCTAAGTGGAATGTCATTAATGTTATTAAATACACCTGTGCCTTTACTGCCACCACATGTCAGGATATCTGCTATAAAAAAGATCTATTAGGAATGTTCATGAATACCACTTATTCTTGATGCCCTGAGATAACTTTGTTATGATATAGCGCTATATAAATAAAACTGAATTTAACTGAATTGATTGTTAGATAGTAGTTAGGAGTGACCAGCGTTACAGTACAGAGGCAGAGGACACACGCTCGCCAACAAAGAAAAGACAATTTTGGAAATGTATGATGACAAGTTGGGAAAGGATACAGGCTCTGTCCCAGTAATCACAAAACCCACACAACATGAAGAAGCTGAAGTGATCCGAATCATGATATCATGGATTCAGCATGAATACAGATAAATTCTCACACACATTAGAAAGTGGTTGTTCCTAATGTTCACATTAACCACATTCATGCATTCATATACATATTACAAAAATATATACAAGAATTCTGGTGTGTTTTAAAGAGCAACAGAAATGGCAAATGAACCCGATTCCTAAATATATAATGTTTCATTTTTAGATCAAATCAAAGTTCTCTGTTTCCAAAAAACAGAAACAATTAAAAATGTCTGTGAAGAACATAGAAACATTGTATAGGTGTTACAGTAGGATATAACAAATGGTTACTATACTGTATATATTTATTAATAATTACCCAAATAAAATATTTCATAACTATAGTGAGAAATATCGCCTCAATATATTGAAGCAATGTAATGTGGGATACAATGCTTGATGGGTAGTCCTAGTTATGACTAGGCGTGTATGAAGCTGTGATAATTGATGTGATGCAGCCATGACGTGATACTTTGGGGGCCTGCTATTGGCTGATTCAGTGCTCGGGGTGAGGGCATTTTGGGTAGGCATGTTGTTGTAGTTGGAGCAGCAGTCAGCACCGAAGAATCACACTTGTTTGTTGACTTTGTTAAAAGTTACTTTCAGTAAGCAGTAAAAAAATCCTACTTTTTTCTAAGAATGTTTTGATAAGACAAAGTTTAGGACCACTTAAGGCCATTTCTTAAAAGTTCTATACCTTACTGGCCCACAACCAGATAGTATCTGTTCAGAAATTCAGTGCATGTTAGGACATTTTCTAATTGAATGATTATTAGCTTACACAACTGTCATATTATTAAGAGTAGCAGGTGTCTTGCTGTAAGTGTTTTTTTAGTTTTTTTTAGAGCTGCAGCAGGTAATGAGTACACATCAAGCACTGAAAAGTGAACACCAAATGTTGTTGTTGCCGTTTGGAGTGAACACTTAATGCTGAACCGTGTGGGCCCGGCAGGCCTGCTAGAGGTGAAGTGTTGATCTCCAGCAGCAGGCAGATTCTCGTTGTCGAACAATAGATGGCAGTATTTGCACACCAGCCGCAGAGGAGCACTGTGAGAAGCTGTGTAATTACGCCTGTGCGGCCACCTCAGAGGGGGACTGCAGAGAGAGCTTTTCTGATCAACTTGGCTTCCTCTTACTCATACTGAAAATATCCATCATAGCAGGCTAATGTTCCTTTGGAATAGCTACGATACTTCATCTTAGGTAAGAGCATTCTGATGTTCCCGACCCATTCTCTGCAATCAGCCTGTCCAGTTCTTTCTATTTGTGTCTGCAGGGATGAGGGGTTATTCATGTAGACATTGGCATTAAATTTTTCCATCATTATTTTCAGGCTTTGCAGCCTCAAACTGTCATTTCAGATGTGAGATGTGAAGTTCAGGGCGAGCTAATAAAGGCCATTTCTAACTGAACACACAGAACAGAGAAAAACACACAGAAGCACTTGCTGTTCTGTCGTATGGCCTCCTGCTGCCCTCTTGCTTCCCCTTAGTCCCGTTCTGGTACCTGACGTCAAATCAAGGTGTAATCACAGGTACAAAAAGAGCAACAGTTGCTGCTTTCATCTCCAAGGGGGGTCTGATGAAAGCATCCTCACCCAGTTATAGTGAAAGGGCCTTAGAGGTTAGAAAAATTGGCATGGGTTTAGAAGGTTGCCTGTCTGAATTTTGACATCAGGGAACTGTAAGTGAGCAAATGTCTCTCTGCCCTCCTAGGAAAACCAATGTCAAGGTGCCCTTGAGCAAGGTGCTTCACCCGCACTTGCTCTTGTTTAACTGCTGAGTGGAAAACAAGAGAAGAATGTTTATTGGGCAGCTCATGGTGTGAAATAACTCTGAATGCAGGATAGATAAATGTTAATGGGGTACTCCACCAATTCTACATGTCAAAGTCAATGTAATTGTCATGGGGAGTTGCCATTGAGTTGCATCATGGGAAATGTAGGACTACAATTTTGACCATTTTTTAAAAATCTGTCTCTTGTGAGTCCCCCCAACTTTATGGAAGTGCAATACTAAACCCCTTGAGTACCCTTTAAAATGTTTCAAAAGGAAACAAGTTATTTGTCTGAACCCTTTAATATGATCTGTCACTATTTGTTAAAGGCATAGTCCAGCAATGTAATATTGCACTTTCATACATCTGGGAGACTTGCAAGTGACACATTAAAAAAACGAATGGTCAAAAACGAAGCAGCGGAGGCCGAAATTTTTAGTCCCTACTGTGGGTCAAGCTCCAAAAACACTGGATCCTACATTTCCCAAAATGCAACTCAGTAGCATCTTGTGTTAGACCTCCCCTGCCTGGTAAATGCCCACATCTTTCGACCTCCATTCCGCAGTTTGTAATACAGGCGTTTCGTTATAAACGTTTAGTTTTTTTTAGCCCAAGCTGAGATAACCCTGATGACATCACTATGACATCACCAGGGTTACTTTAGAAAGCTCCCTCTGGAGCCACAGAAGACATTATACAACTGTTTCCACAGCCTGTCTAGCATCCCTCATGATGAGAAAATTGGAGAAATGAATTCAAATGTTTTTCTCATTTTCTTGAACAATTGATTCATTTTCAACTGTATCCAAGTAGAAATTAGCAAGACACATTTGTACAGTCAGTTGTATTGGTTTGTCTTATGAATGGATTTTCCCCTTTATAAGATCAACAGATATTAATCAACTGTCATGTATAATACAAAGGTACAGACCAGCCAATTCCAAAACACCTGAACAGGTAGAGGCAGGCAGAGGTAGAAGATCACGGCTTCACTTCAGTAAAGTATCTCACCTCCTCTTCCTGCCAGAGGTTGGCCCACAGTCTACCTCTTCATCCAATTAGATAGCACATGATAGCACCAGGATAACAAATGTCAACAGAAAGGTCTTGCAGTTTTTTCACCACTGAAAAGGGTAAAAGAGAGGCAGTAAATGCCGAGGATGACGTGGCTTGGAGGTGGCTGATGGCTGCTTTTCGAGCTCTGTTGCAGGTTTGGAAACAGTTGCAGGTAGAGCAGAGGATGTTACTACCCCGCCACATTGTCACATTCACACTGGCCTCATTCTCAGTGGGGATTTCAAACTGATTTTAAAGGAGCTGCTGAATTTTTTTAACCTTATTCTTATGATCCTTTGAAGTGCAATTCACAGAGCGAGGCACTGCCAGGCTGAGGGGCTCAGCTCCATTAGGGTGACCTGTGCTAATAATAGTGCACTCACTTATGGCACTGTCGGGCACTATCAGGGGTAAAAGCCTCCACCAAATGGTAAACTATATCTCCTCTTCAGTGATGCTGATGGTTGATGGACCGCAGTTTGGCAGAGCAGTGAAACTGGGCTCAGAGCTACAGAGCACACGGTCAAACTTCTCCACTCTGTGTCATCTGTAGTTATAAACAAAGCCTGGCTTCAGAAGACAGCAACCATCTGTAGAAAACAGGGCAGCTCTGTTTGGAGTCAACCTGACTTAGTGAGAATGAAAGACAGCTCCACATCTCCGCACACATAAAAAATACAGCCCCCGCTTCCCTCAACTGTGTTTACGCTCTGCTTTTTTTATTTTATGCAAATCTCTTATGACTGAGAGGGATGTAAGCAGGCCAGTCGTTCATAACAGCTTGATAAAGCAGCTTATTAAGACTCTTTATGTAACACACAATAAAGCACAGGAACATGCAGGTAAAGGAGTGCGGCTCAGAGCAAGGCTTCTGGATCCCGACCGAGCCGGACCACCTTAAGCGCCTTAACCACCACCCTCCTTAGTTCCACTCTCCCGCCATGCAATGCTACCAGCACTACACTATAACTCTCACCCTTAATCATTCAGTGACAGTCAGCTAAGCACGCACACTTTCAGCCCCATTTTGCTTTGCCTTTATACAGCTGCACACACTGGAACTGGAACAGCCTTTTTGTTAACCACCATTCAAGTGCATTCACTCACCAGTGTTCCTACTACCTAAGCACCTAACAATAGATTCGATTAGATTTAACTCACACACTAAGGCTTTGTTCAGACTGCAGGCAAATCAGATTTGTTTCTCAAATCAGATCTTTAAGACAGACTGTCCGCACTGTTATTTGCAAGTGATCAGATTGGATCGGATCTGCATGGGTTGCTGTGGTAACGGTGTAGGTGTCAGTACGTATGCTGGTGACGTGTCTTTCCGAAGCGGAAGCATGAGAAATGGAGATCTATCACCTCGCCCTCTAAGCAATCGTGCTGTCAGTTCGAGGTGCAGAGGCTGGTATATAGCCGCTCTGATGCACTTCCGTCACTCTGGATTTTACGATTTTTGTCGTTGCGAGTGATGAAAAAGACACTTCTGATTTGATCAGCCAGAGCGTCCAGACTGAGACACATCTGTAGAGATCCGATTAGAAACCACCTCCAAATGTGGTTTGGATCTGATTTGCAAAAATCGCATTTCATGCGGTTTTTTGCTGTCCAGACGTTCTAAAATCAATCTGGATATGCCAAAAAACGGATTTGGGCTGGCAGTCTGAACAAAGCCTATACCAGTACAACAAAATGCAGTTTAGCATCTAACCAGATAGTAGTAAAGGTGTATATGGTGATATATAAAGATAAACTAATGTACAGAAGGCAACTGCGCAACTTACGCTAGCACACACACTGCAAACAATCCCTAACAAGCACAAGTCTATAATCTACAGGAATGTGCCAGTATCAAACAAAAAATTGTGGAAAGAAACAAAAGACCTCTTGCAAAACAATATCTGGCCTTTAAACTAGGAAAAAATATATTAAGCAATGAAAATTGAGAAATTCCACATAGAAGTGCTTTAAAATTTATATTTTGATTCAGCACAATGTACAAGTTAAAGCCCCAAATATCTTAGTTTTTCTTGGGGAAAAACATTTATGACTAAATAAGCAACACTCAAAGTGAGAAGTTATTATTGATTAAGAGTTTAACACTCATAAATTCAGCTAATCTGCTTCATCAGGACTGTGTGTGTGGTTTTAATCAGATTTGATTGACAGTGGCCTGGCAAAAGTATGTGATATCATTTTTTCCAGCCGAGCGCTGCCTACTTCAAACCAGTGAGAAAAGCACAGACAAAAACACAAATAAATACATTTCCCATGAAATAACTACAACTGTTCTAATGTTGTCTGTGGTCAATGTTGTGGTAATGTAGTATCGCATCGCTCATAGTAAGAAGCTGATCGAGAAAATGGGTTTTTAGGGCCTTTAATATCTTAAACCAGGACTGAAGATAAGGCTCTGAAAACCTTGAAACAAGACATGAATACTTTGATGGTAAGGATCTTCAGCAGGAAGATATTCCAACTGTCTTGAATTGATATTTTTTCAGTACACTACTCCAGCACAAGTACAAAACCCCCAGAACCCACTTCTTCTACACCGATAGCCAGTTTTACAACCTCGGAACAGAGTATTTAAAGAACAGACTCTTTAACTGTGGAAGTGTTTAGAGAAAATCAACAAATGCAGTACCTGCTGCGTTGCTGAGGGCTTTCTGACAGCCAGGGTGGCAGACTGTAGGAGGCGGGGTGGGAGGAGGAACTGTGTTTTGCGGCAACCCGTTGCTCTCACTAAGGTCTGGCCTGTCGCAGAGATGTGATTTGTCTCTCCACTGGCTGGATAAACATCTTCATCTCCAATCACAGGCAGACGGTCAAAGCAGAGTATATTTGCACATTGTGATTTGGTTTCACATTTACATTTTAGGGTTTTCTTTTTACCGCAGGAGTTTACAAAGAGTGCATCAGAGAGAAAAATCAAATCCTCAATTACCAATTTTAAAATGTCAGTTCACCCAAATTACAAAAAGACATTTTATGGAAAGCTTTGGTTTTGTTTGTCCAGGTTTTGAAAAACATGTCTTCTCAGAGGTAATGTCCCAGTTAGTTAGTCTAAATAATCCACAGACCTCACAGTGAACATTTTTCTTTGAAACTACATTCTACAGTAGTCACTAAAACTGAATTTTGTAATTTGGTTGAACGGACACTTTAAAATGTCCAAGAAAGAAGAAATAACGCACTCGTCCTGTTACAAATACATAATTGAATTCATGAGCAGCGCACTGTTGGCTAATGTTAGCAAACTTTAGCTAGATGCTGTGTAACTGCTTAAAGTAAATTCGCTGACTTTATGGCTCTAATTGCTCGTTACACTACATTTTAACATGTCACAGATAAACACAATGATGTCTTTTTTTTTGGCCACCAAGGGGCCGCAGAAACAAGCTGTAAACACAACACTGACAAACTGTCACATTAAAAAGTGGATTGTTAGCATATACTTGGTTACACATCAAGCAGATCCAGAGCAACATTAGTATTAATTTGAAGTTGTGTTTGTGTCCACCTGGTGAATGTAAGTCCAGTATTAATCTCCTTTTAGCTCAGGTCAGGTCTACATCAAATGCTTTTAGGTTAAATCTGGCTCTTTAATTCAGTTCAGTTTTCTTTATATAGCGCCATATCATCACAAAGTTATCTCAGGGCACTTTTTCATATAGAGCAGGTCTAGACCGACTCTTTATGTTTACAGAGACCCAACAATTCCCACCTTTAGGTGCTAAATGTTATGTTCCACGGCTAGCCACTAACTTTGCCTGTGTGTCATTTGTTGCTGGGAAGGTAGCACATAGTTTTTAGAGAAAATAGCTGCCTGCTGTGGCTGTAAATGATGCCGAAGAGAGCCGTGAGACTGAACAAAACAGTAAAGATGCTGGCCAGAAAACCAAAACAATGAGTTAAAAAACACTGAAGCGCTTCTTAGAGTTGTGGTTAACCTTAAGAGTCAGGTGATAATTATCAGTGGGTTTGTCACTACGAGCGATTCCTGTCACATGCACGCAGTCCATTGTTAATATAAAAATGTTAACATTTATTTAAAGCAATTGGCGTAAGAGAATCTTGGGAAATGAAGGCAAATTCAATGTGCAATGATCCTGTAATTACCATGTGTGGCCACAGTTGCCGCTGTTGAGCAAAACTTGCACAGTTGCGCTTCAAAAGCAAGCAATGTAAGGAGGTGAAGAGGCAGAGGTCACAGCACTCTAATGATCCAGCGCGCCAAAGAGAAACTATTATATAAGTGCTATTATCAGTGATAAATGGGATTTTTTCTGGGCCATATTTCTTAATGTGCATATTTTTTGAATGGTTAAGCTTAATGTTGTAAAATTTGTGAATTTATGTGTGAATGTGCATTTGCGAAAAATGATTTATGTGCAATAGAGTTAGTGTACTGTGATGCTGTATCTTTAGTTGAAGCAACCTATTAAATCATCAAACTAAATATTTCATATTCCACTTTTGGCTGTTCCTGCACTGTATAAGTCTAGCTCGAGTGAATCTGCATGCATTAGGAAAGAGCGAGAGATTGTGTGCAATGTCGTTGGGATGTAACAGTTGGAGATGGCAGACGCTCTTCCTGCTTCCTCCTGTCCCAGTCTCCACTCTGCAGGAGGAAGCTTTAGTCCTCCACACCTCCGTCTATCCTTCCTTCTCGCCTTCCTCCCTCCCATCCCTCTTTCCATCCCTCCATGCAAAGCTGTGTCTAGCTCAGTCATTTTCATTATGAATATATCAGATTTTTACATTTGTTTCCTCTGCTGTGATTTTGTAAACCCTGCATATGTGATGTAATATATCTTTTTTAAAATATATTTTCTCATTTATGCATTTGTACAAGCGTTACAATGAATGGTTAAATATATATATATATATATAAAAAAAACTGTTATGTAAATTGTTATGTCTTTTTCTCTTTTTATTTCTTCCTTAAGAACCCATCCAACCCTCCTCCCCTTCACCCCTCTCTGCCTCACCCCCTCCAACACACACACACACACACACACACACACACACACGCAGATCCGTTCATACTGTGTCTGGCAGGCAGACCTCCGGTCTGCAGGGTGAGTCCTCCTCCCCTCCTCTGAATGGCTGGATCCGCCACATCCTTCGTATCGCCACATATCCTTTCCCCCTTTCCCTGGGAGCTGTCAATCCAAAACAGACTGTTGTGTGGGTTGGGTAGGGGGAGGTGGAGGATGGATGGATGACAAATGGGGTGTTGGGGTTGGAGGCGGGGTGAGGAAAAAGAGAGTGTGAATGGACAGCAGGAGGGTTAAGGTCATATCCTACTGTGTGGTAAGATGGCATCGTGTCAGGACGGATGACCCCTTTACTGACCCTGACTTCCTCCATCACTGTCACCCCCTCACAGCACTCCTCCCCCTCTCCTTATAGCCTACAGGGCGTCTGATTGGCTGCTGGGGTTAGCGGTTCACCACCAACCACCAGCTGGACTGGGGCGTCATCACACCTCCAGGTCACTGGTAGCATATGGAAGGAAGGCTGGAGCAAGTTCACTGGTTCATTAATGTATAATAATGTATAGAGAGACAGAGGTGTTTGATTTTAATGATCAAAGAGCTACAAATATAGAACAACTGCAGACGCAATTTCAAATGAAATCAGATAAGTGGCCTTTAGGTTGGTATAAATATAAAAAAAGAAACCTTCACACATGCACTCACACTCAGTGTGTTCATTGATTGGTGTGGATAATTTGTTGGCACTGGCCTGTGAAGGGGCGAGTCCCCTTCCAAAGACCTTTCTAATGACGATCAATGGTCCCTGAGGGATTTCTGAATTGCTCTGCTTTGGCAGCATCTCCCGTCCGACGTCCCCTGGAATCGGAGGGACAACATCTGCTGCAGCAAGACCAAACATCTGGCAGAAAGGTAGGAAAGTCAAAGTCCAGAAGGTTGTTAGTAGAGAGGGTGGCACTGAGGATCATGTAAGACGGTGCTGTCATCGTTAACAGAGACTGCAAACAGCATGGCACACTACTCCCCAGACAGAGGAATCATCTGTATCTTTCCTTCAAAGTGCTGCCGAACATTTCTGCAATGATATAAGACACAGCGCTTTTGATAGAAAGGCCTCAGGGACTATGTTAGACTGTGTTGCATCCTGCATGCATCATGGCAGCCAGTGTAAAGGAGCCATTTTAATACTGCCTGCCTGATGAAGGACTGCTGCACTCCAGCTTCTTTCCCGTGGGAAATCAGTAAAAACATTCAGTTTCCATTCATGCATTTTAATCTCTGTGGATTGGTTACACCTTTAGGGTCACATCTGAGTCATTAAGGTCACGTATGGGTTATCAGAGTAACGAGAAGTAAGGTGTGATTTGTTGTGAATAAAACCTGCGATGGCATGAAAGAGGACTTTTATGATGCACCTGACAGTTGAGAGAAATGCGATCACTGGTTGTAAGTCTATCCCTTGAGGATTTTGTGATCACACGCATAAACACAAATTCAACCTGTCCCTGCAAGATTTGCCTGGATCATTTTTTCATAATCCTGCAATTTTTCCACAAAAAATGGTCGAATGTATGGTGGCTGTATGTATGTATGCAGTATTTTTGTGTTTTAACACAAGCAAATAGTCACAACACAAGCAAATGAAGAAAAGATGTTCACTAATATGACAACACATACACAGCATAAAGAAACACTGTGAAAATACAGAAAATGCAAGCAAACAGAAAAACGCTGCAAGTGGTGCACAACATCAGAATTAAGTTACAACACAATAGCAATTTGGCTGTAACCAACTACTATTTTCATATTTGATTAATCTGCAGATTATTTTCTTGATGAATTGTTTGGTCTATATAAAGCCCAATGTGAAGTCATGAAATGTCTTGTTTTGTCTGATCAACACTCCGAAAACAAATAAATATTCAATTTAATTTAATGTTAAGACAAGGAAAAGCAGTACATTTTCACATTTGAGAAGCTTACACAAGAGGATGTTTGGATTCTCTATTCTCTATTTCCAAAATGTCTGCAGATTAATTTTCTGTTGATTGTCTAATCGATTAATTGACTAATTCTTGCATCTCCTCATAGAAAATTCTAGGGGACACTTAAAACTGCCTTTTTTGTTGCATGTGTTACCAAACTGGTAAATGTGTGTCTTATTTGGCCTGTTTTTATTTATTTGCAGCATTTGTTTTTTATTTGTGTCGTCACAGTGGTGAAGATGTTTTCTTCTTTTACTTGTGTTTTGTCTATTTCTGTCTCTTAAGGTGCAGTGCGTTGAGCTCTCTCAGCCTCTGTACAATTGGGAAGAATGCATGCCAATTTTGCCAATCAGTGCAGTTCAACGCATAAAAAGAATCCAAATCAGAAGTACTTCTAAAAGCCAAAGTCAAATAAAAATCAAGCCAAAATCAATCTCCACAAGCAAACATTCTTGTAGCTACAGTGAAAAGGACTTTGTTTCTTCTCAGGCAGCACTTTCCCCCTGCCTATGTATCACTTTGACCCAAAATTTAGGTTACCACAACTGAACCAGTTCTAAATTGATACCTTAAACTAACCATTTTTTTATGCAGCCTAATGGCGACGCTACATGGCATGATAGAAAGCACTAAAGTTACCTTAGAGACTAAATTCGGGGGGGGGACCTTTCTCATCTGAACAGTTGCGATCTTTATACAGCTGAGTTGCAATTTTTAAATGTTCTTGGAATTTATAAAATAAACACAAAAAGAGATATAGCACAATCTTTTGGAAAAGCTGCTGAAAGTTACTCGGCAAGACCTCATGCAAGACATCTGGCAGCAAAAACAGCTGGCTACAGGAAAGATCATCTCCAGGCATTTACTCTGTCTTTTGATAATGATTTAAAATACTGTTTCTGGTAATGTCAGTGTCTTGTAGCTTTCATCCCATCATGCACTATGCAATATTATACCTAGTCAATGCTCTTCCAGCCATTTTTTATATTATTTGCCCTTGTCAGTACTTACCCCTCTTCACTCTGATGGAGAACTTCCACAGGAGGTTGCTGAGCATACATTCTTAACAGAATCCCTTTTCAAATTAAATTTAAATGACCCCCTCAGCTCATAAGCAGAGGCTCTCCTGACAACTTAATTCATAATTCAGTGCTGAGCCAGGGCCTTGAGCGCCATAATGACGGCCTAAATGGAGGAGAGATGCTACTAAATGGGCTGTTTGTTTGCACCTAAACCTCTTTACAGGCCACAAGTCCACAGCTCAGCACTGTGGTGGTGAGGACGAGAAGGGCTGATGTAGAGAGGAAGACAATTTGCTGACCAGCTGCTTTTATGTCTAGGGTTGCTGTGCGCCGCTTGACCACAGTGAGGTTTTTGGGTAGATTTTGCGTGTTTTAAAGACATCTCTACTAGTAAGGTATGCGTGAGTTAATGGCTGTGGTTTATTTGTGTGTTGGTGTAGGCAGTGGGAAGAGACAGAAACACATTCATGAGATATTTATGTCAGAGAGTGGATGGGTTGAATGGTGACACAGTAAAACCACCAAACTAGGCAGACAGTTACAAGAATCAGATAATGGGAGCGAATATCTGAGTCTGTCACCCAGCCTTTAATCTGTGTCAGCTGAGCCTAATGCAACGTATAGATTCATGAGGATGTGGAGGGGGTGGAGGATGACAAGAAAAAATAAATAAAATGGAAGGTGGTGGTGGTGGTGGTGGTGGTGGGTGGGGCTAGGGGGGTAGAGGTGTGGAGGGCTACTAATCTAAAGTGTTTGCATCAAATTTGTTTGCATAATAATCTAGAAAGGGGTGCCAATCACTGTTGTAGTTGAGTGTACAAAGTAGCCTATATTAAACTACTGTTAACCATAACAACAACACTTGCTTGATTTTGTGTTGTAAGATTAAAACTCTTACTGAAATTGACCTAACCATCAATTAAAAGGTCTACAAATAAACTTCAAAACATTAAAATTGGTTTTCTACGGACTAAATTGTGTCTAAATAAAGAAAGGCAAAGAAATGTGTGATTGCAAACCAACCGACAACCAAAAGTTGTGCTAAATAGAGCTAAATTGTGAAACACAGAGAAATGTGATTTATTTCTCTGATAATAATTCTATGATGATAATTGGTGTACCCTGCCTCTCGCCTAATGTCAGCTGCCAGTCATATATTACCAGGAGAACTGGGAAGCCCGCAGAGAACTCTGATGCTACGAACATTCAGGCAGTAGCACTACATTAAAGTTGAAATTAAGATTATTTCCACAGTCGGTTTTTATCACTTATTTTAAAATCCTTACAGCTAAAGAGAAATGACCTTCTGACAGGTAAGTTAAAATGTTTAAAATACTCCAAATTACTGGTATTTATTGAACACTAGCTAACAAGCTAGTTAGCTGGCAATTGTTCACTAATTTGTTAGCTATCTAGCAAGCTAGCTTGCTGGCAACTAAAAATATCTCTTGGAGCTGACACCAGAGCCTCATTGGTGTCAGCTTACAATTTGAAAGGGGTTTAAAGACTGGTCAACTTAATATTCCAACTGGAACTTGCAAACTGTTAGCTAACAACAACAACAATAGCAAACACGGACTGCAGAACTCCTTAACAGTCCTTTTTGGCATCAGGATAAAGACTTAAGTCCTATTTATCAGATCGATATCAGTTTGTAGCCTACATGTTAACAATGAATCCTCTATGCACACCAAAGTTAGTCACGGAGTTCCACAAGGTTCTGTGCTTGGGCCAATTCTATTCACCT